>PVJC01004687.1:0-62529 GCA_004026665.1 Murina feae | reverse complement strand
GCACTATTTTATCACTCCCGTTCGTCCTGAGCCCTGGGCCAGGGGTTGGGGAAACAAAAAAACAAGGCGACGGTCTAGCAGGGGAGACAGGCAAGCGTGGACAGGGTGTAAGGGCAGCGATGGGGGAAGTACAGGGCGCTGGAGACGAGGAAGGAGGGGAGGCCAGGGCCAATCAGGGAGGTGTTGGCCCCGAGCAGGGCCCACACAAAAGCTCAGGCTGGGGGCATGGTCCAGCCGGCCATCCTCTGCCAGGGAGGCCACCAGTTGTGGTGCAAAGAGCACTGGGTGCCCGGAGACCAGGGTCCAGGCCCAGGGCCGCCACGGTGCTGCAGGGGGAGCGACCTTGGACAACTCCCACCCATGCCCAGGCCTCCTGTGCCCCACCTGCACTGTTCAGGGTTGAGGAGCAAAGGGTCTGTGCAGCCGTGGCTCTTGGGGACCTTCCATTGCTCCCCTGACGGCCCCGCCCTCCCCCCAAGAACTTCCAGAGGGAGAAGTGGCCTCTCCCAGGAGCCCCCAATGGATGCTGCCTCACAGTCACCGCAAAGGCCAGGGCTGAGGCCACTCCTCCTGCCTCCCCTGCTCCAGGGCCCAGGACCTGCTCCTCCCATTCACCCCACTTTTCATCCTCTGCCCAGAGCCAGGCACCCCTGAAACAAAGACCGTGCGCACACCACCTCCCGATTCCTGCTCAGGGCTCTACCCCAGGGCTGGATGTGCGCCCCTCCCCCCACCGCACCCCCCCAGCTCCGCCTCCAGCCCATCGATTCCGGGACGCAGGTCTACCCCTGCCCCGCGCCCAGGCCCTGGCCCCCGCGCTGCACCCCCGCGCACGCCGCCCCTCCCCGGCCCGGCTCTCACCGCGCCGCAGCCGCAGCCTCCGCGCGGCAGGGCCCGGGGCGCCCCAGCAGCCGCGCCGCCGCTGGGATGCTGCACAGCCGCGGAGCCATGTTGGCGGAGAGCGGGCTGCAGGGAGAGCCCGCCCCCGAGCGCACAGAGGCCCCGCCCCCGCCCCGGTACCCGCCTCCTTCCGCCGGCGGCCGCCGAGCATCAGCCCCCCAATTCCACCGACGCTGGGTGGGAGGAAGTCGGGGTTCTCTGCCTCTGAGCCCCTGCGCGCTGCGCCTGACTTGCTCTGTGACCTTGAGAAAGCCCTTTCCCCGCTCCGGCCTCAGTGTCCAGTTCAGTAAAATGGGAGCGTTGAGCACGGAGATGGGGAAGTCTTAGCTGGGCATTGAAGGAGGAGCATCAGAGGGAAGCCCCCCGAAACTGTGCGTCTTCCTGGGGGCGCGGGAGCCACAGGCGGTGTTTATCTCATTGTCCAAGAAACAGACCCCCTTGCGATTTAAGGACAAGACTCAGCGCCGCACCATCTCTCCATCACCTCCTTTACCACCTCTTCCTGCGTCTCCTGGGGCCCCATACCCTCCTCCTGCCCCGCCCAGCTCCTTTGCCTGCTCCGCAAACGAACCCCTGCTCTGCCACCATCCCCCAGATCGCAGACCTCAGCAGAAGCAGAGCCCACAGGGGGCCCAGGGCCTTAGTGGCTTCTGGAGAGACGTGGAAGCATGCATGCACCCCCCACCCCATGGCCCCGTGAGTGTCCACCGCAGGCAGGTGGCGCCCTGCTGGTGAGCTTGGGGTGGGGGTGTGGAGGGCAGGCTCGGATTCTGTGATTCCTTCAGTGAGTCCTGGGCCTGCTGGCTGGGGAAGGTGTTTCACTCAGAGACACCAACGGTGGGCAGAACCGGGAGGCCCAGCACACTTAGGACTTAAGGCCTTGGTGGGGGAGGCGAATCAGCTCAGCACTGACTCTGAGCCCCCCCAGGGCAGGCAGGCACCTCACCTCTCCTGCCCTGACACAAAATATTTACTGGGTACGTGAGGAATGTAAACAAATTTTTTTTTTTTTTTTTGCCAATTGCAACAGAGGCAGTGAAGGATGGGGAGTTATGAGGAGGGCTTACAATGGGGAAGAGAAAAAAGGGAGGCCCCATATAGACCTTGAGGGTCAGTGATGACTTCTATAAGAAAGTGAGGCTCAAACTATGATTTTTTTTCCTCTGTGTTTCCGACAACACACATGTAGTATATGTGTGATTTATTTAAAAAGGAAAGTGTATCATTATGATAAATGGAAAACCTGAATCGATTGTCATAAACAGCCCTGGTCATCTTGGCTCGGTGGATGGAGCGTCTGCCTGCGGACTGAAGGGTCCCGGGTTCGATTCCGGTCAAGGGCACATGCCTGGGTTGCAGGCTCCGTCCCCAGTGGGGGGCGAGCAGGAGGCAGCCGATCCATGATTCTCTCTCATCATTGATGTTTCTCTCTCTCTCTCGCTCTCTGAAATCAATAAAGACATATTAAAAAAATAAAGAAGAGCATGGTGGGTGGGTGTGTGTGTGGCGGGGGATGAGGTTAGACACACTGGGCCCAGCAGCTCCTTGGGGTGATCAGAGGAACCAAAAAGGAGTGAGCTCCTCCTTCAGTCAGTGTGACTGAGGGTTCCCAGCACAGCCACCTCCGGGAAAGCCTGGGTGAGTCTATGGAGGTGCAGCCGTAAGATGTCACTGGTGTTGGGCGGTGGAGCTGTCCTTCCCTTAGGATCTGAGTGTGGCAGGCGTGGAAAGGTGGATGTCTCACCTGTCTTTGGACCTAAGCCTTGAAGGATAAGTAGGGAGAGTTTGCCAGGAGCCGGGAGATCCTTAGGCAGAGGAAGCCATGTGCACAGTATACGGAAGGGCTGCCGGGAAGAAAGGGGTCTCCGTTGTTCCGCACGGTCCCCTGGAATTCAAGGGTGGCGGCAGCCTCCCACTCGGTACCAGGAAAGCTTTCCTAACCGCGGTGCGGGCAGCCTTGGCGACCTGTCGCTGGATGTGCCCACAGGGGCTGCACAGCAACGGGCTGGCCACGTGATAGAGGGCGCTGGAAGCCACAGGAAGCCAGGACCCTCGGGTAGGGAGACGCTGGCCCTCCTGGTCTCCGTGGAGCGTCCTCGGCAAGTTCTTGGTGTTTCTGGCTGCCTCTGCAGGGAAGGAGGAGGGAGGGCTGGTCTGCAGCCTCCTCACGCTGGGGTAGCTGGGGTAGGCATTTCCAAAGAGAGTTTTTCCATCTTCCCCCAAGCCAGGCGGGGCGTGCTCCCACCCCTGACCCAGAGTGATGGGAAATGGGCGTCCCTCGCCGTGTCCCGTGAGCCACAGTGTGGCCGCTCACTTTGAATGCAGCTTGGAGAGCTTCACCCCTACCCCAGCTACCACAACTGGCTTTGTTTCATCATTGAAAGCCCCCTTCCCCCCTCCCAGGAAACCCCCCTGCTCCGGGGAAACGGGGAGGTTTGGTCATCCTAATTGTGGCCCTTTCCCTCTCCTCAGGACACACCCCCCCCTTCCATCCCAGAATCTTTTCTTTGCTTAACTGACTCCATTAGCCCTGCCTCGCCACGCCAGTTAACTGAGCAGCTGGTCTGAATGGGTTCTTGCCCCATGGATGATGCATTCTGGGCAGCAAACCAGATAGATGTTGGACAATAATTCCACGAATAAGGAGTCGGGCCATTTCCAATTACTGCGAAACAAATCACCCCACATTCGAGCAGCTTGAAACCATCAACGTTTATTAAATCACACAGTTCCAAACGCGTCAGGGATATAGGAGCCACTGGTTTGCCAGGCTGGTTCCGGCTTGGGGTCTCCTGCGATGTCGCAGTCAAGATGTGTGCCTGGCCCTGACCGGTGTGGCTCAGTGGCTAGAGCGCCGCCTGCGGACTCAAGGGTCCCAGGTTCGATTCCGGTCAAGGGCATGTACTTTGGTTGCGGGCACATCCCCAGTGAGGGGTGTGCAGGAGGCAGCTGATCGATGTTTCTCTCTCATTGATGTTTCTAACTCTCTATTCCTTTCCCTTCCTCTCTGTAAAAAAATCAATAAAATATATTTTTTTAAAAAAAGAAAAAGATGTGTGCCTGGGCTATGCAGGTTTGACTGGCAGCTGTGGGGCCGGCTTCCCAGGTAGGGTGCTCACACGCCTGGCCAGTGAGCTGGCCAGAGCCCTCAGTTCCTTGCCACCTGGGCTTCCCTGGGCACTGCTTGGTGCTCTTCACCACAGAGCAGTTGGCTTCCCCCAAAGGGAGTGATCCAGAAGAAAACAAGGTGGAAACCTCAAGCACTTTTAAAAACATATATATATTGGAATCGAACCTGGGACCCTTGAGTCCGCAGGCTGACGCTCCATCCACTGAGCCAAACCAGTCAGGGCTTCAAGCACCTTTGTAACCTGGCCTTGGAAGTCACGGTCCGTCATTTCTGCACATCCCACTGGTTACACGTGTCAGCCCTGCTCAGTGTGGGAAAAGGCTTTATGAGGGTGTGGATACCAACACTGCCAGGCACAGGGGCCATCCCGGAGGCTGGCTACCACAATCAGGCTTTGCACTAGGTCCAGCTTTTAAAAATATATATATGTATTTATTGATTTCAGAGAGGGAGAGGAAGAGAGAAACAGAAGCATCAATGATGAGAGTGAATCATTGCTCGGCTGCCTCCTGCATGCCCCCCATTGGGGATCGAGCCCACAGCCCGGGCATGTGTCTTTGTCTAGAATCAAAGTCGGGACCCTTCAGTCCGCAGGCCGATGCTCTAGCCACTGAGCCAAACCGGCTAGGGCAGCCCAACGTAATTATTACGATTGGACTCGCTCTTCAAGCAATTTCCAACGAGCAGGCCTCCTCAGCACCACTGTTTTCTGTGCTGGGAGCTCTCCCTCCCCTTCCTGTCTACCACCGAGTCTATGACATCTCTTTCCCCTGCACCTGTCCATCCCTCCCCTCTGCAGAGAGCTGACCCACCTCTTCTCCCTCTCTTCCTTCCCAAAGCAAGCTGCCCTCATGGAATCTGCCTTCATAAGTTACTGCCAAGCCCTGTTGCCCAATTTGTGCCATGAAATGAGAGGAGTCAGGGACAGAGACAGATGGGCAGCGCCGGGCCGAGAGGAGCAGGCTGGTTCCTAAGTGTAAAATATGGGCAGACCTGCCATTATCTATTCTCCAGGACAAATAGATCATCACTGAATGGGCTGCGGAATAGCAAACAGACAAATTACCCAGCTCGGGTGGTGTCACCTGCTCCTAACTGATGGGCTTTTATGCTCAGGCTCAACCCCTCTCAGAACTGCACTGCCCGGCTCCTGTGGGACTCCAAACAGGAGGGGCACAGGCAAGACAACTCTGCTGTCTCAGCGGGAGCATGAGCCACACGGCCAAGTCCCGGCCTCGCTGTGGGATGCATCCGATGCAGATATGAATTATGTGACTTTGGCACGGTGTCACATAAAACCATCAACCAAGCGCCTTTCCACCATTACATCGGAAATCATACAAGTGTCAGAAAGAAAGAAAAAAAAGGAAACAGTTTAACTCATTAGAGATGGGGCAATGCCAAAGCTGTCCTCGGGGTGGAATGAATTATCAACTGTGTTTATACCACAGCCACAAGGCGGCGCCACTGCAGCAGGAAACAAATGACCCCATGGCACCATCCTCACGTAGCAAATCACAAAGCTGTTAAGGCACACTCTGGATTCCAGCAACTGTTTTTCTGTAGCTATTCAGCTGTCATTTTGCCATTCGCTGTCATGATAAACCACTTTAAAAAGATATAGTAACATTATGCATGCATTCACAAGGTAGTGATGCTGGTACAAACCGCCCCCCTCCCCAAATGGGTATCTCTGGTGTGGATACTGGGCCCAGGAAACACCACGAAGACGGACCTACCTCCAGGACAGGTGGTGCTGTGAACGCAGGAGAGTGCTCCAGGGCAGAGATTATGCTGCAAACATACAAAGCAGCAGCAAAAGCAAAAGATGTTGTAGATTTACGAGCTGCGAGAACGCATTTGATCACTTACTTTACGGTCATTCCTATGGCGTAAGAGGTTCTGGGAATAGAAAGGTTTGAATCATGTGAAGTTTACCGAAGGCGTCCTTCCTGAGAAATGGGGCTTCCCTGGAGCTCCCAGCTGCCCTGGCATAAATATGGCTCCTGCAGCCGCCTCCTGCGAGCGGGCGCTGTGGGTTGAACTGTGTCCTGTGAAATTATGGGAGTCATATATTGAGTCTCTGCCTCCAGGTCCTGGCCAGAGCTCCTACAACCCGTGTAGTTCACTGAGCGGTGACAGCACTGGGTGCACTTTTTTAAAATTTATTATACTTTATTGATATTTGACAGGGAGGAAGGGAGAGAGATAGAGATTTAGAAACATCGATGAGAGAGAAACATTGATCAGCTGCCTCCTGCACACTCCTCACTGGGGATGTGCCCGCAACCAGGGTACATGCCCTTGGCCAGAATCAAACCCGGGACCTTTCAGTCCGCAGGGCAACGCTCTATCCACTGAGCCACACCGGTCAGGGCTGGGCGCACTTTTTGTTCAACTATTTGGTCTTTTCTTGCCTGCATATATGCATAACCCATGGACGCAGACAGTAGGGTGGTGAGGGCCTGGGGCGCGGCTTACAAAAACACATCAGTCCAATCACAAGAAAACATAAGACAAACCTGAACTGAGAGACTTTCGACAGATACTGGCGGATACTCCTCAAAAGTGTCCCAGGCAGCCCTGAGTGTCAGCCCTCAAACCGAAGGGTCGTGGGTGTGATTCTGGTCAAGGGCACATAGCTGGGTTGCAGGTTCCCTGCCCCAATGGGTGTAGGAGGCAACCGATTGATGTGGTTCTCTCACATCAATGTTTCTCTCTCTCTCTCTAAAAATTAATAAAGCCAGGCTGGTGTGGCTCAGTGGTTGCGTGTCAAACTATGAATCAGGAGGTCACGGTTGGATTCCGGTTGGTCGGGGCACATGCCCGGGTTGTGGGCTCAGTCCCCTCTGTGGGTCGTGCAGGAGGCAGCTGGCCAGTGATTCTCTCTTATCATTGATGTTATTATCTCTTTCTCCCTCTCCGAAATCAATAAAAAAATTTTTAAAAAATCTTTAAAAGAAAATGAAGACGCTCCCACGACTGGACCATTTTCCCCGAACAGTCTGCTTGGAGGGGAGAATTTGCCAGCACTACACAGGACATAAAGTTTCCCCACAGCAGCCTCTCCGGGTGTGCCAGCAAATGAGGCCTGGCACCTGGCTGGTGCTTCATGGCCTGGCAGGGGCCTGGGGGGAAGAGCTAGATTTATGCCATTAGTCTAGTGTTAGCAACAGTGTCTGCTCAATGCTCCAAAATGTAGCTCATGGTTCCTAGGGCTACAGCAGGAGCAATTTAGCAGCCACGACCAGAGAAGCGGGGCGGTGCAGTGGTCACACCAGCGGGCTTTAGTCCGAGCTTCGCCTGCCACTGCCTGGATGATAGCCAGCTAGTGCTCTGTCATGCTGAGCCTGCTTCCTCCCCTGTACAGAAGAGGCGATGGTTAGTATTTACGAAGTGCTTCAGCTCTGTTAAAACACAGGAACTGGTCTCTATTCAAGCCTTAAGAGTTATTTAAAAATAGGATTTATTCCTTAAAAACAGAAAGTTACGTCCTAGCATGTCTGGCTCAGTGGATAGAGAGTCGGCCCTCAGACTGAAGGGTCCTGGGTTCGATTCTGGTCAAGGGCAGGTACCTTGGTTGAAGGCTCGATCCCTGACCCTGGTGTGGGGCTTCGTGCGCGGAGGCAACCAATTGATGTCTCTCTCACATCGATGTTTCTCCCTATCTGTTTCCCTCCGCTCTCTCTAAAAATCAACGGAAATACATCTTCGGGTGAGGATTAACAAACCCCATAAAGTTATACTCCCGGCTCCCCAACTCATACACATCCCGTCATAACCTTGGATAACATTTAATTAAAAAACAAACAATACACGTATATGATTCGAAAACAGAAATCATGGAGCGCAACGTGAGAAATGCTTTGACTTGGAGCATTTTTTGCATCAACAAAAAACAGCTGCTGCATAGGATTCAACCTCGTTTGGTGCCAGCCAGTTAGTGAAAATAACTAAGGCTTCACCCCAACTCGCGTGTATTCCTAACAACCCACGAGGCAGTTACAACCATGGCCCCCTCCCGCTCATACTTACTTCGCTCTCCTAAAGAGAAGCACAAGGATCTGGGGGAGGGAGCCGGCAACCTGGGCGGCCTCCAAAGTGAGTTAAAAGTGTGCAGAACTGAGGTCGGTAAAGTGGAGTTATTAAAAAGGCCAAGCGGGCTCCTCCGCGGGGTGTCCGACACACGACCCCCTGGGCGCGTCCCGCGCGGCGCACTCGCTCCGCAAGGACCTGGGAGGGTGCCCGCCCGCGCGCCCCGGGGCCAGCCTCCCCGTGGTTCCCCGGGAACGGCGGGTGGCGATGCGCCGCCTCAACCAGTCTTGCTGGGATTCCTAATAAAAGCTTTCGGAGCGACCGACGCCGCAGCCAATCAACGCCGGGCCCCGGCGCCCGGTGAGCGCGGAACTTCCAATTGGCGGAGGCGTCCGGGTGGGGAAGGACGGGGCGGGAAAGTCCCGCCTCCCTTGGAGTCCTGCGCCAATCGCGGCGCCCGAGCGGGGGCCGCTGGTTAGGTTGCGCGGTGCAGAGTCAACGAGGGCTCGAGGGCGGGGCGGGGCGGGGAGCCGGCGCGGGGCTGCGGGGAGGGGGACGTGTCCCGCGGGCGCGCGGAGCGAGGACGGTGACAGCCACGCGCGCACGTGCGCGCCCGGCCGCCGCGCGCCCCCGAGATCTCCCTCAGCCGCGGAGAGGCGCGCGCGATCGGGGTCGCCGCCGTCTAGGGGCCGGGCCTTGGTGACCTCAGCGTTCCCGACCCGAGTCCCGGAGAGCCGGGCCGGTTCCGCCCCGTCGGCCCCAGCTCGCGTTCCCTCCCGACGGCCGCCAGGGCCCGCCCCGCAAACCCCCTTTTCCGCTCGCAGGGGCAGGGTCCTCGCGGCCCATGCTGGCTGGTGGGGACCCGCGCCGCCTAGACAGTTCCCGGGCCGGCCGGCCGGCCACCATGGTGGCCCTGAGGCCTGTGCGGCTGCTCCAGGGGGGCTAACAGGCCCAGAGCGCGGGCCGTGGCACGCGAGGGGCCCGGGCCGGAGCCCCGCGCCATGGCCGGGGCCATCGCTTCCCGCATGAGCTTCAGCTCGCTCAAGAGGAAGCAGCCCAAGACGTTCACCGTGCGGATCGTCACCATGGACGCCGAGATGGAGTTCAACTGCGAGGTGAGAGCTGCGGCGAGGCGGGCGCCTGGCGGAACCCGCGCGCCTCGGGCCCTGGGGCGGCCCCGGTCGGGTACGACCCGGCTCGGGTGTCCAGTCGAGGTGCAAACTTGAGGGAGTCTGTTAATATCCGTTTCTGGGCCCGGAGAGAGGCGGCCAGAACCGGAAGCCACCTAGGCCCAAACCCTCGTGTTGGGGATCCGCCGCTGTCTTTTTCCAATCGGGCACTGGGGGTGGGAAGCACTTCCTGAAAGTTTTCATTCATTGTTGCTGCTCGAGGCCGGAAGCATTGGCTGGAGCGGGTTCCAGTTTTTCAGCGCCAGGCTTGAGCTCCGGCTCCGTGGAGTTTTCACTGCGTTAGTCGTTTGTGCACCCCAGGTGTGAAAAGCCATCTATCTCGTTTTATTGGGAAGTCTATGCTTGTGTTCCTTTTCCAGAGCTTAAATTTTCGGGGAGCGGGGCGGGGGGGAACTCTTTGAGGAAAGAGATGATGTCTTCTACTTAAATTTCCTCCACAGTTTGCAGGATGATGATACATTATCGTGTGTTGAATACTTCCCAAGTGGCAGACTTTCATACACTGTGTTCTCACTACAGCTCAGTGAGGGAGGCGCCCCCAAGCCATCTGTCCAATAATGGTGAAATGGGTCTTTTTTTTTTTTTTTTAAATACATTTTATTGAATTTTTACAGAGAGCAAAGGAGAGGGATAGAGAGTTAGAAACATCGATCAGCTGCCTCCTGCACACCTCCCACTGGGGAAGTGCCCTCAACCAAGGTACATGCCCTTGACCAGAATCGAACCTGGGACCTTTCAGTCCGCAGGCCGATGCTCTATGCACTGAGCCAAACCGGTCCGGGATGAAATGGGGGTCTTGAAGCAAGCACTCAGCCAACACAGTGCTCGCTGTCTCTCAAGCGATGGAAGCCCTTGCTACTCCAAGTGTGGTCTGTGGACCCGCGGCATTGGCAGCAGCGACCCGATCCAGGGCTTGGCAAACGTTTTCTGTAAAGGCCCACATGATGCATATTTTCAGCTTCGGAGGCCGTACGGTCTGTGCTGCAACCACTCAGCTCTTCAGCTGTACCCTTGTAGCCCCAAAGCAGCTGTAGGCAGGACTGACTTTCGGGGGGGGGGGGGGGGGGGGGGCGCTCCACCGACCTGGTTCTCTGTAAAACTGGTGAAAATTATTTTTAAAAACAACTTTAAACCCTCTAGGAATGATAGGGGCATGCATCAAGCGAAGAAATAGCTGTTAAAAATATACATAAACAGACAGCTGGCCGGGCTCAGGTGGTTGAGCATCAGCCTATGAACCAGGAGGTCACGGTTCGATTCCCGGTCAGGACACATGCCCGAGTTGCGGGCCCCTTCCCTAGTGTGGGGTGTGCAGGAGGCAGCTGATCAGTGACTCTGACTCCTCATTGATGTTTCTGTCTCCCTCTCCCTTCTTCTCTGAAATCAATTAAAAAATATATTTTAAAAATACATAAACAGTCCTAACCGGTTTGGTTCAGTGGATAGAGCATCGGCCTGCAGCCTGAAGGGTCCCAGGTTCGATTCCCTTGTGGGCACATCCCGTGGGAGGTGTGCAGGAGGCCACCTGATGGATGTCTCTCTTTCATCCTTGTTTCTAGCTCTATCCCTCTCCCTTCCTCTCTATAAAAAATCAACAAAATATATTAAAAAAAAAAACAAAACAAAAAGGTAAACATTCCATAAGGAAGGTGAAAATTTGTGCCTTTTGAACCAAGACCGTTCTCACCCCCCCGCTCCCAGCTCAGCAAGCAGAGAGCTTCTACTTCGTCTGCAGCTCAGAACATGTGCTCCCACTCCCCTTGGCGCCTGGTCTCAAGGCTTTCTTCCCAGGAGGGGCAGGACTCCAGGGTTCTTATCCTGCCCAAGGCTACTCCTTGCTGAGACCGAGTGAGTGAAGTGGAAAGACATGGCTTCTTCCTTTCACCAGCTCCCACTGATGGGAGAGGGGCTGCGCCCCGGGTCTGGCACCCTGAGAATACTCGTGCCCCACACACAGCTCGTGAGAGGGTGCTTCCCTCCAGGAGAGCTAAACTGAGAAGGCCCCACGCTGGTATGTCCCCATCCTACTTCCTCCGAGCCCTCAGAAATTTTGCCTAGAGAGAGAAGCCGGCTCTAAAACCCTTAGCTGCTGCTGCTGTTGCTTTTTTTTTTTCTTTTTAGAGAGAGAGAGGGAAAGATAGAGAGAAATATCGATGTGAGAGAAACACATCAATTGGTTGCCTCCTGCACACGCCCCGACCAGGTCCCGGGCTGGGGAGCAGCCTGCAACCGAGGTACGTGCCGTAGGCAGGAATCGAACCCGGGACCCTTTGGTCCGCAGGCCAACACTTTATCCATTGAGCCAAACCGACTAGGGCCTTAGCTTCTTTTTTTAAAAATTTATTTATTAAATTTATTGGGGTGATATTGGTCAACACGAACCTACAGGTTTCAGGTGTGGGATTCTATGTTACATACCGGTTTCTGGTGTGGGTTTCTGTGTTACAAAAATCTATATATTGTTCTCTGTGCCCACCACCCAAAGTCAAGTCTTCTCCTGTCTCCATATATTAGGGCTCCCTTCTCTCCCACCCCCTTCTCTCTGGCATTCATCACACTGCTGTTTGTGTTCCGAAGTTTCAGTTGCATAGCCCACATATGAGTGAGATCGAATTTCTGACTTATTTCACTTAGCACAATGTTCTCAAGGTCCATCCATGTGGTTGCAAGTGGTGCTCTTTCCCCCTTTCTTGTGGCTGAGTAGTATTCCATTGTGTAAATGGAGCACATCTTCCTCATCCATCCTCTATCACGGGACACTTCGGTTGTTTCCATGTCTTGACCACCGTGAATAATGTTGCAATGAACATAGGGACGCACATATCTTTGGGAACACATGACTTCGAGTTTTTTTTTCCGGTAATACCCTTAGCTTCTAATCTCTTCCCAAGGTAGTGACTTCATTTGCAACAGAGTATGGAGAGGTTTATGCCTAGGGCTACTCAAGAACAGTAGGGGTAGCCAGAACCGGTTTGGCTCTATGGATAGAGCGTCGACCTGCGGACTGAATTGTCCCAGGTTCGATTCCGGTCAAGGGCATGTACCTTGGTTGTGGGCACATCCCCAGTGGGGGGTGTGCAGGAGGCAGCTGATCGATATTTCTCTCTCATTGATGTTTCTAACTCTCTATCCCTCTCTCTTCCTCTCTGTAAAAAAATCAATAAAATATATTTTTAAAAAAAAGAACAGTAGGGGTCTTGGTGAAAGGCAGTTTGGAGGGTATTTGTGGATTGCATAAGATACAGCCTAGACTGTAGGCCAGCTAGTTTGCAGGAGAGAATTTAACTTTAACAGATATAATACATGCACCAATACTATAAAAATGGGGCGGGGGGAGGGAATGGAGCTACATAGGACTAACGTTTCTATATATCACTGGAATTAAGCTAATATAAATCTGAAGGGGATTCTGATAAATCAAGATTATATGGTTAAACCCTATGGTAACCACTAAAAAAAAATCTTTAAAAATATAGTGGAAAAATTTATTAAAGAAATTTAAATGCTTCATTAGAAAATATTCACTTAATGCAAAAGCAAGTAGTAAAGGAGGAATCTATATATACAAAAGGCTAAGTAACCAACCACATGTCCGTCCGACTGACCAGCCAGTACATATGACTATGACGCACACTGGCAATTTAAAAAGGCACGTTGACTCTCGCAGGCACGATACATATGAAGCCCCCACTGGTGCCAGTCGCACGCGTGTGTTTCGATCTGCCATTGTCAATCGTGAATTTGGTTGACACTTCTATTATTGAGAAAGGGCGAATAGCAATATTAAAATATTTCTTCCAATTAATTTTCTTTCAATGTGCATGAATCCATGCACCAGGCCCTAGTAGAAAAATAAAAGACTTAAAAAAAACCACACACACACAAAAAAGAAAAATGGCAGTTCTATACCAAAAGTTATGCAACTTAAATGAAATGGACAAATTCCTAAAGACACCAACTACCAGCATTGACTCAAGAAGAGACAATCTGAATAGACCTACAAGCGAAGAATGTATTAGTAATAAAAAGACTACCCGCAATGCAAAACCCCAGGCTCTATCCAGAGGACTGGATAGCTTCACTACTGAATTCTGTTAAACATTTCAAGAAAATTAATACCAAATTTTCACAAATGACCTCCCCCCTGTTTCTCCCTCCCCTCAAAAAAAATAAAATAAAAGAGAAGGGACCACTTTTTAGCTCATTTTATGAGGCTAACATTACCCGGTTACCAAAACCAGGCAGAGATAGCACAAGAAAACCAGAGTCTAGTATCACATGAATATGAAAGCAGAAATCTCACCACCACATTGGCATCTATGGCAAGGGATCGCGGTAGTGACATTCAGAGAGGCAGAATGTTGACGTGTCTAAAGTCCAGGCATCCTCAAACTACGGCCCACGGGCCACATGCGGGTGTTTTTGCTGCCGCTGCCTGTCCTGCTTAAAATAAGATATGTGCAGTGTGCATAGGAATTTGTTCATAGTTTTTTTTTAAACTGTAGTCTGGCCCTCCAACGGTCTGAGGGACAGTGAACTAGCCCCCTGTTTAAAAAGTTTGAGGACCTCTGGTCTAAACTGGCAAGGCTTACAGTACACATCAGTGACCTGAGGATCTCGGTAACATGGGGGTTCAGATTGTGTGGTTCTTGGGTGGGACTGAGGATTCCGCATTTCTCACAAGCTCTCACGTGATGCTGCTGGCGCAGGGACCACACCGAGGGGTAACGCAGCGGAGGAGAACATGCGTGGGCTTTGAAATAAGACAGACCCGGGCTTTACTGAGTTCCAGCTAAACTGCTTAATGCTTGGGTAAGACACAGCGGCTCCCTGGACCGCAGCTTCCACATGAGTAAAATGGAACAGATGTTACTGACCCGCAAGGCTGTCGTAGGAGGGATGGGATGCGCAGTGCTGGGCAGAGAGGAAGGGACCGCAGTTGGCCTGCGCGGTCTAGGTCACCCCCTTCCCTGGCATGTTGTGATTTGCCAAGCAGTTGCATCTCATTGAACGTCACATTTCCAGTGAAAATGTACCTGATTGTCAGTGTCCTGTTGAAAGTAACAGCAGCCCTAACCGGTTTGGCTCAGTGGATAGAGCGTCGGCCTGCGGACTCAAGGGTCCCGGGTTCGATTCTGGTCAAGGGCATGTACCTTGGTTGCAGGCACATACCCAGTAGGAAGTGTGCAGGAGGCAGCTGATCGATGTTTCTCTCTCATCGATGTTTCTAGCTCTCTATCCCTCTCCCTTCCTCTCTGTAAAAAATCAATAAAATATATTTTTTTAAAAAAGTAAGTAAGTAACAGCAGTTTGATCTATGATGACTGAGTGAACTCCGTTTCGGAGAAGCGATCGATCTTACTCGCCTGCCCTATTATTATATTATACATTCACCGAGCAAAGCGCTCAGGCATTTGAAAAAAGAAGAAGAAGAGAGGTGGTTCTTGAGGAATTCTTGGCTTTCTCCAGGTCAAACATAGGTGTCTTTTTTAACAATAAGGAGTCAACTTCAGAGCCAGTGGTAGTTAACGTATCACCTTATGTTAATAAGATCAGACTTTTTTTGCTGCAGAGATGGAGGGGGCGGTGGGGGGAAATCTCTTTTTTGCACTGCTTGCTGCATTGCACAGTTGGCTCAATGCTTTGGAGGATTTTTCCACTTGAAAGACCTGATATTTGTCATTTTGAGAGAGTGGGTGCTGAATGTAATTTGCCAGGAGGCTAAACGGTTCTGTTATTTCTTATCTAGGCTGGAATTTTACTCTAATAACTCAATCTACCGGGAGGAAGAGCCAAATATGAAAAATTGCTCCGAATTGAGTTGTGAGAGATTCTGATACTATCTGTATTGAAAAATAAAGCCTCCTCCTGGTGCTGGTTGATAGCCCAGATGTTTTCACAGACCCAAGTGGGGTTAGGATAGGTTTAAATGCCAACATACAAGCAGACACAAAGTTGTCCGTGACAGTAGGAACTGTCCAAAGGGGAAAACAGAAAGGACAGCTGGTATTTTCAGTAAGATGTGAAATTTTATTTTATTATTATTATTTTTTCTTGGTGCCCTTAAATGGAATCGAACCTGGGATCTTCAGCCCTCAGGCCGATGCTCTATCCACTGAGCCAAACTGGCTAGGGCAAGATGTGAAATTTTAGAGTCCCGAGATTTCCTCCTAACATGTAAATTCCAGGAGGGCAGTAGTGGTGATTCTGTTGCTTGGTGATATGTAGTAAGAGTAGTCTACATAAGGCCACCGAGAAACTTTTCTTCTTATTTCAGAAGAAAGATGGACTCTGCCTTATTTTATTGTTGGGCTCTCCCATGGGGGTTTTAAGCAGTGCCCGTGGCTGACATGGGTGCCGCAGATAAAGACAAGGGTGAATGAATGCAGTCGTGCTGTGCAGTGAAGAAGGAAGCGTTTGTAATTGTAGACCTTCCAGGTTATAATTAGTGTAAATACGGTGAACTTTACCTTATGCCTTATTCCCATTCAAGGATCCTTTTTATGATGTGATATGTAATTGATCTGTGTTTAGCTTGGGGTCCACTACGAGCGCAGGTTTCTTTTCTTATTTCTACCATCGTTAATTGTTCTCCATTCTTTGGTCTCCAATGTGTCATTTTGAACATTTCCTCTGTTTTTGATGACTTCTCCAATTATTCATGCTGGTTTTGCTTTCTCGTCTAAACACATTGTTGTTGCTTGTTTAATTTTAATTTCAGAAGTTGCAGCATTTGAGGTCTTAAAAAAACGACAACCAGAACTGACTTTTCTCAGAGCTGCTCATCTTTTTAGCTGGGCTTCTCAGGACAATGCCTTTCTCCTTCATCTAATTTAGATTCTGAATCCACGTGTTTTAGTACTTTTTTTTTTTTTTTACCAAGTAAAACTTTATTACCAAACTAGTGCTGACTCAGGGGGGAAAAATCTTTAATCAAATCTTTCCAGTCACTCAAGGTGCTTGCCCTAGTTTAGGAATCGCTCCAGCACCACTAGGTGGGGTCAGAGCACATCCTTTCTTATAGGCCCTGGGCCCGTGGCCTCTTCCAGCTGCTTTTTGCTTCTTTGCCAGATTTGGATCCAGCTTTGGCAAATTCACAAAACCTTTCTGCGGGTGAGTTCCGTCGCTGACTGCTCTCCCGTGCACCCTGCCAACGTTCGTCTCCTAGTTTCAGTCATTGTGATCATTTGACTTTCAGATAAAACCGAAAGGCCCGAGTAATTACTAAACGTATCTGAACTGGGCTGTGGTTTTAAATTCACCGAACAGTGTATTTATCTGGTAGCCGACTCATGTCGGTTTGAGATTCAATCAGTCCCATGAGCATGTTTAAAAAGTCTTCAGCCCACAGCAATTCTCCTCCATCGGCAGAAAAATCTTACCCATCCCGCCCATTCACATTTGTACCGTCCAGTGTTGTTCACGTCAGTGTCCTTATCCTGAATGACCATGAAACGCAATCAAAGGTCAAGCTAGAAACAGAAAAACTTTAAAATTTCTTTCTGGGCCGAGGTCTGGGTTCTGCAGGAGCTGGTTGGCGTGAAAGGACTGTGTTCCAGTCCCGTTATACTGGGAAATTTTTTGAAGGAATGCACTTTTATTTATTAAAAAAAATTTTTTTAATTGATTTCAGAGAAGAAGGGAGAAGGAGAGAGAGATAGAAACATCAAGATGAGAGAGAATCATGCATCAGCTGCCTCCCGCACACCCCTTACTGGGGATCGAGCTCGCAACCCTGGGCACGTGCCCTTGACCGGAATCGAACCCAGGACCCTTCAGTTTGCAGGCCGACGCTCTATCCACTGAGCCAAACCAGCGAGGACTGAAGGAATGCCCTTTTTAAAAAATATATATTGATTTTTTTACAGAGAGGAAGGGAAGGTAGAGGGTTAGAACATTGATGATAGAGAAACATCAAACAGCTGCCCATTGATCAGCTGCCTCCTGCACCCCCCCACCCCCACTGAGGATGTGCCAGCAACCAAGGCATATGCCCTTGATGGAAATCGAACCCAGGACCCTTTAGTCCTCAGGCCGACGCTCTCTCCAGTGAGCCAAACCAGCGAGGGTTGAAGGAATGCACTTTTAAAGACGAAGTACAATTTTTGTGAAGGGCAGGCAGAGTTAATTAGTTAGATAATACTTAATCATGGATTGTATTTCAGAGTCTGCTCATTTTACCTCATGATGAGGTGTGTGAAATTTAGCTTTGTGTCTGCACTGAATTTCCTATTTCCTATTTGGAGCTCTGCAGAATCTTGATTCTCAGTATTTCAAGCAGTGCAATCATTGATAAATGCTTACTTGGAGCTAAAACACTTCTGTTTTTCAGCAGCATTACAATGATCGTTTTTGTTACATTAGAGAGTTGATTATCACGACTCAGCTCTTGATTATTCGGAGAAAGGCACATGTTAGCAATAGCAGAATCCGAGGAAGGGGAGAAATGTAGAATGCACACACAAATGAAATGTCCAGTGTCATTTACATTCCTGAAAATGATTTCAGGATATATAATGCGGTGATACAGGACTAAAAGAAATTATTATAACTACCAAAAAAGGTACTACGTGGTTTATACAAAACCATCTCAGGCTCGCAGACTCTGATGGTGTTAATCCCGAAAGACCACGTGGTGACTGTGGCAGCTGAGACCCAAAGAGGTTAAGTGACTTTCCCCACACTGCGGGTTTGGGTGTTTTATCGCCATTTGACAAGGCCGTGATTGCTCTCATGTTGTGAGCTCAATTCTGAGGGCAGAAATTGTCTTCTTTGCTTTGGGGGGATTGTTGCCTTTATAGCACCATAATCATATTGCTTCCTTTTGCTTTGTCATCTGTCAGCGGAGTTTGAAGTGCTTCATCTTTTTAAATCCTCACCAGAGGATATGTGTAGAGAGAGGAGGGTTTGGGGAGGAGGGAGGAGAGAGAGAGAAAAAGAGAGAGAGAAACATCAATGGGAGAGAAAAACACCGATTGGTTGCCTCCTGTATGCACCCTGACTGGGGCTCAAACCCGCAACCCAAGTATGTGCCCTGACTGGGAGCCAAACCTGCCACCTTTGTGTATAGGACGATGCTCCAACCAACTGGACCACCCGGCCAGGCCTCATCGTCTTCTTTTCATAGCATCATAAAATCGGGGCATTGCAAGGGGTGCAAGAGATTGACAGGCGAAGAAACTGAGGCCCAGTGGAGTTGCGTGGCTCACCCAAGAGTGTAGATTTGTGCGTGGCAGAGGGAGGGAGTCTAGAACGCACATCTCTCTCTTCCCTGGGTTCACTGCGGCTGCCATACCTCTCTCTATTTCAGCAGGAAACACTGCAGGGGCTGTAGACATAAGAACCACTCCCCCTCCTCGAATCTATAATACGTTTTCTTTTGAAAGGCATCTCAGTGTTTGAAACCTCTCTTCTGTGACTTCCCAAAATGCTGTAATTCTCTTGTTCTGTGGACATTTTTCTTGTTGGTTCTTTGAGAGTGAGAATTCCTTGCCAAGGAATTTTTAGAGAGAGGAAACCAGTCTGTGTCACCGGGGTGGGGGAAGGGGGCAGATATATCTCAAGGCCCACTTATGCAATTACGATTTTAATAAGGAGCATCCTAAATCCTGGCTTCGTGGCAATCATTCCTTAGAAGGCTGTTCTGCCCAGGAGCCTCATCGCGCTGTCATCATCATCACCATCATCATCAACATGGTCAGCCACCCGCCAGCACGCATGGCGCCGCCGCAGGCTACGCAACACTTGCTCTCAAGGAGTGTGTGATGCGCAGAACTGGGGGCAGGACGTGGGTCGTGGGGAACGGCAGACGCCTTCTTCCCTGTGCACCCAGACTCACAGGCCTGGTGTTGTCTGTGGGGCGGACGACAGCGATGAGATAAATGGATCTTAGAAAGGCCTGCTTACTGATAAATGGAAGCAGATAAATGGAAACGCATCGTTTTGCTGACTCGGGAAGGGGCGGGCTGGGCTTAATAAGGCCGGGGAAATTGGTTGACAGAGGGAGGAAGTAATTTCAAGGTGGAAGGTCTTGAAACCAATAATTTAAATAGATTTCGCATACTAACAGAGACGATTGGAAGACTGGGACAGGAAAATTACTTGCTATGGTTGATTATGACAGAAATTGACAGGACAAGAGTGGAGATGGGATTTTTTTTTTTTTTCCCCCCCAAAGAGGTTTGTGAGATTTTGCTCAGATTTAGATGAGTGACATAGGGGGCTGTGATTGGTAGACTAGAGAAATGAATTAAAAAAAAATTTTTTTTGCTAAAATCCTGTTTCTATTTGGAGGGTCCCCTTGCCCCTCATGCTGAGGAATAATGGCTAATTGGGAGTGATGTCCCCTTTCATTGCAATAGGGAGCAACATGATCTTGTGTAGTGTGTGCTCATAAGAAACAAGGACCTGTTTCTGTATAATGGCGATACCACATTGAATTGGGGAGTGCTGGTTTTACACCTGCATTACCGCACGTTTTAAAAATCCTCTCTGATGAAGTAATATTTTAATGAAACTCATTATTCACTGACTGTACCGCAAAATCATTTTTAATAGCTCTTTAGATTATGTTTATCTTGGATAGCGAGGTATTTGGCATCTGTTTTTGTTCTTTTGTTTTTTTCAAACGGACAAATAAAAGTTGTATTTGGATCTGGTACGTTAGCATCTTCAATTCTCAAGTCTCCTACAGTGAATCAGTTCTTGTAGGCCAGCCATGGCCACAGAAGTCAGGGGTAAACGTTGACAGGAGAAGTTACAGCCGACCTCGGTTTTCCGTCCTTGGCATAAGGGTAAACATGCGTTGCATATACTGAACCTGGGGAGGCACGGTTCCCTCTGTTGCTCTGTCCGTGAGGGAGCTGTTTGACACACTTTTTAAAAGGAGTTTTCTTTAAAAAAAATTTTTTTTTAATTGATGAGAGAGAGAGAGAAAGAGAGGGAAACGTTGATGTTTGCCTCCCATAACAAAACCTGGGTATGTGCCCTGATTGGGAATCGAACCTGCGACCCTTCGGTGCATGGGACGGCGCTCCAGCCCAACTGAGCCACACCAGCCAAGGCAAATGGTAGACTAACCCGGCCAGTGGTAAAATGACTTATGGATGTTATTCATCACGCTTCCCTGGCCAGTAGCCCCCAGTCAGCCCTGTGGGTTGTTGGTGCCAGTAGCTTCCTACAGCAGGTAAGTGCTGCATCCATCCGCGTCCCTGCTGCAGAGGCTAAGCGCTTAGTGCTGTTTACTTAAAACATTCCGGGTTGATAAATGACAAGCACTTCACTCTGGATAAAGCTCATAAATTTCACCCATAGAAAAAATAACAAGCTGGCAGCACTTAGTCCTGTTTATAAAGTTTATCCACATCTGTCTTGGGTACAGGCACAAGTATATCTCTATGAAATAGCACTGTGGACTGTTCGCGTAATAGAGGGCACGGCCACAAAGCATGAAGCATCGCCCTCCTGGCCTCCCCACTGTTAGCCCTGCGCCGGAAGGGCACCTTGAGCTCGAGGTCCTCAGGGTGGAGGGAGCTCATGTGCCAGGGAGTCCAGATTTGTGCTCCTTCCTGCCTGCCTTCTCCCTGCACATCACCTCGCCCCCTCCACCTCTTTTTTTTCTGTCCACAAAGCGAGCATCTGCCTCTCGGCTTTCCTCCCCTCTGCGAGGCTGAGGCAGGGCCAGGAGCTGGTGTAGTTGTGCACGCAGAGCAGTTTGAACACTTGGACCAGGTGGGGAGAGATGGGCACGTTCTGGGTTTAAAGGGACGTTTCATCAAAACCAGGAGCTGTTCTCTTTTTGGCAGTCGCTTCAGGAAAAACTACAAGCCCCGTGACAAACAAAATGGCCTTTACGTGGTGTATGTGCGATCCGGTGTCAGAAAAGGTAATTTAAAAATATATATATTTTTTATAGATTTTTCACAGAGAGGAAGGGTGAAGGATAGAGAGTTAGAAAGATCGATGAGAAAGAAACATCGATCAGCTGCCTCCTGCACACCCCCACTGGGGATGTGCCCACAACCAAGGTCCATGCCCTTGACCGGAATCGAACCTGGGACCCTTCAGTCCACAGGCCGATGCTCTATCCACTGAGCCAAACCGGTCAGGGCAATATTTTATTTTTTAAAATATGTTTTTATTGATTTCAGAGAGGAAGGGAGAGGGAGAGAGCGATAGGAATATCAATGATGAGAGAGAATCACCGATAGGCTGCCTCCTGCACGCCCCACTCTGGGGATCGAGCCCGAAGCCTGGACATGGGCCCTGACTGGGAATTGAACTGTGACCTCCTGGTTCATAGGTCAGTGCTCAACCACTGAGCTGTGCCGGCCGGACAAGAGAAGGACATATTTTAATAAAAAAGTAAACATGAGACTCGTCCCACTGGTCGTGGCTTCTTAGAGAGCTGGCAGGTGTCGTGATGGGACGCGTGCCGCCCAGGACCAGTGGCTGTGGAGCGCCGTCACCGCATGGGGCTGGGGCTACGTTTCTGTGCTGCGTTGGGCACTCAGTGCTGCAGCGAGGATAATTATGCTGCTTGTCAGACACTAGGGACGTGCAGAGAACATTCCTTCATGTGCAACAGCTTGGGCCCAAGTGGCAGACAGGCTGTTCCCTCCAGCTGGCGTAGCCCCCTTCACCAGAGGACCAGCTACCCCACTTGGCTTTCAAGACCCAGCGCAGGCCCTCCCCCTCAACCCCCTCCCCCCCAACCCCAGGCCTGGGTTGTGTTCCAATAGCACCCTGTTCTGTTAGCATTTACCAGGTTGCACTTGCCTTATCCATTTACCTGTCTTCCCTGTCAGACGTGAATAGGGACAGTGTCTTGCCCTGAATTCATCATTTATCTCCTGTGCCGAGCACAATGCCTGGGCCGTAGTGGCTGCTCAATAAATGTTTGTCAAATGAGTGATGGCACGGTTAGTTCAATGAGAATTGATGGTGCCCTTTCTGATCCGTCATCCGTCATCCGTGACTGGGAGACTTTCAACAGTGCCCCTTGCGAATGTAAGGAGTGGAGGCAGGGCTGGGATGAGTGAGTCACTACCCTTTATTGAGTATTTACTATGGGAAGGTCCCTACCTCAGGCCTTTTAATTGTATTAATGCTCTTGATCCTTCGCTCAATCTGCTAAGGTCATCTGTTGACCACCCCATCAAGAAGCACGGGAAAGTTCAGCGACGTGCCCAAGGTTGCAGCGAGACAGGTCTGAGATGCCTGTCAACGTTAGATAACCATCCCCCCGTCTAGGCCCTGCGGACGGGTTCCTGGGAAGCATGAAGTCCCGTGTCCCGAGAACATAAAACGATTTAACTTCTTTCCTGTATCTCTGGAAGGTCCTACCTATAACCCGTCCTCCATTCTCCAGGACAAGGAGGAAGCAGTCATGCAGAGCACGTTTGTGTCCTGCAGTGCACACGGGAGAGGCTGAGCTACATGGTTCACAAAGACGTTTCATTAGATGGCCCTTATGTTCCTTTTGGAAGCACAGGATGGGTTTTGTTTTAAAGCAGGAAGGGTGTTAAGATACTGGTTACTTACTGGGAAAGGTGGCTGGGGAGTTCTAGTGTAGAGAACCCCACAGAGAGGGAAAAAGGCGATTGAGGAAAGGGGGCAGGGGGGCAGGGGAAGGGTTGCCTACCCGATCACTGTGAAAAAGGTCAGGGTCTCCTTTAGCAGGATCTGTGACTCAGTTTCCTTATTTATACAAAAGGGGGATGGATCTGTAGTGGGAGACCCAGTAGGTAAGCTTATTTCCAACTTGGACATTCTCGGATTCTTTTTTTTTTTTTTTTTTTAATTTTTATTGATTTCAGAGAGGAAAGGAAAGGAAAAAGACATAGAAACATCTGGGGATCAAGCCTGCAACCCGGGCATGTGCCCTTGACGGGAATCAAACCCGGGACCCTTCAGTCCTCAGGCCGATGCTCTATTCACTGAGCCAGACCAGCTAGGGCCCTAAGTTAAAAATCCAAGCAGGGCGTTTTGAATCAGTGTGAGGATTTTCCCTCCTCTCCTCACTTTATTGCCAGTTCCCTGGGAACAAAGACATCAGCTCTGCATTCAACAGGGATAGTTTTGCATTTTAAAAACAAAGAAGTAGGAAGGAACACAAGAAAATTGCATTAATGCGGTATTAGGCCTGAGAATTTAAACTCCCACGACAGGACATGCCCAGGTCACTCCCTCTGCAGCTTCCTTCAGATGCCCGCGCATCCCCTGGCAGCCCCTTCGTGCCGTGGTGGGGCCGTGGGGCGGTGCCGTGCGGTATCCCAGCCTCGCCGGGCGGTGAGTTAGGGAGGATTTGGAATTACTTTGATCCTGGCCCTGGGGTGTTTAACGTCTGCAAGCTAATGTCTGGTTTCTTATTGCTCCATTATCTTGTAGCAAGGTAGTCATTTATAATTTATAGACTGTGTCCTGGCTTAAAATAGAGACAAGAGCATAATCAGCATCCTGAAGCTTCTAGTTTTCCAAAATAACATTTCTTCCGTGCCAATCTGCCTGTAGGAACTGAAACCTGCCGTGCGTGCGTTAAAAAACCCTTTGTCCTGTGGTCAGGCAGGAACTCGGTGTGCCAGCAAGCAGCACTAAGCCCTGCAAAGGGGGAAAGGGATCATTTAAAGAAATTGTCATTTGATTTCATTCTCCGCGAAATAATTTCTAAAGACCTTTGTAGTGTCTCGGAGGCCGCACTAAAGTCCCAGGGAGGGGACAGGGGCAGAGCGAGAAGGACAGACAGGAGTCGAGGCTCCAGCCAAGGACAAAAGCCAGGACGCATCTTGGCCACTTGTCTGCTGCGGTTTTGGAGTCCTTCCATGCGGGCTGCTCCTTTGCTCTTTGATTGGACTGCAGGCCTGGGAGAGGGACGGACTCCCCTGTGGAGAGCCTCACAGAGAACACGCTGTTCATTCACAGATATTAAAAATAGAAGCCCGACGTGAGAAGTTCTCTGTCGATTCAGGGTTTAGCCGAAGCCAGTTGGATAGTAGAGGCCTAACTGATTTTTCCCCTCTTTGCTTTCATACCAAGTCATCGAAACCCTAATTATTCCCTCATTCCTTCTCCTTATGCACCTTTAGTGTGCCAGGAACTGGGTGGAGGTTTCTTTCTTTCTTTCCTTAATTTTATTTTAGAGAGGAAGGAAGGTGGAGGGGGGGAGAGAAAGAGAGAGAGAGGGAGGAAGAGAGAGAGAGAGAGAGAGATCCAGGATGAGAGAGAATCACCGATGGGCTGCCTTCCACACTCCCCACCCACAGTAGGGGTCAAGCCCACAACCCGGGCATGTGCCCTGACCAGGAACCGAACCCTGACCTCCTGGTTGTCAGGTCGACGCTCAACCACTGAGCCACGCCGGCCGGGCCTGGGTGGAGATGTCTAGTGAGGGCAGAGGAAGAGCTGGGTCTGCAGCCGAGTGGTCCTGTTCTGGCGTCCGGTGACACTGTCATTGAGTCCCAAGGTCATTCTCGCTTTTCCCACTGACACTATCATGTGTATCTCATGCTCATGACTGTACCTGGGCTACATGCAAATGCCTGCCTGGGACTTGGGGGCCCTTGTGGGTAGGGGGCGAGCCTCGGCCCCCGGGCAGTATGGGAACAAGCTGGGTCATTTAACTCAAAAGCCACAAGGTGGCAACATTGACTAAACCGCTGGGCATTCTCTTTCCCCATGAAGACGTGGAACTTGTTTTTCCAGCTAGGAGATTGGACGGCTGAGGAGAGGGGTTAGCAGCCATTGCTCAGGCCCTTCTGAAAGCGAGGCTGAGAACGCGTGCACTACAGTATGTCGCACTACAGTATGTCGGTCCCCGCCCGTCCCCTGGTTCCGACGCTGAGTTTGAAATTGCTCCGTAACGGTGGGCCAGTTGCCTCCCCTTTGGCCTCAGGTCTACATCGGGATAGGACGGGACTGACTTGTCTCTAAAGTTGTTTTCTCCCTGATTTATGGCTTTGGTAACAACTTCTTTTCCCGTGTTGCTTTAAAAAAAAAAAAAGTTCTGGTAAAACCAGCCTTTAAATTTAAAAACAAAGTGAAACAAACAAACAACAGACCACCAGCCTTTTATCAAAGGGCAAGGTCGTGATTAAAAAGAAAAAAAAGACAAAATCTCAAGGAAATTAATGTGCCTGGAAGCTAGCCCCCTCCCGGGTTAACTCCAGAGGCTCAGCTCTCCTGAGGAAGGATGCGCATTTCCCGGTTTTCCTAAATGGGCTCTGGGGAATGTTGAGGTCTGTGGGGAGCTGTCCCAGGGAGGGAATACTGTGTATGCTGTGCGGATGGAGCCATTCAGCTCTGATTCGCGTCTCCCCGCTCCTGGTTTTGTGGAGGAAGCCTTCACATCATTTAGGAGCCTGTGCCCGTCAGCCACCTTCGTGTTTCCTCGCATCCTGGAACCTGCGAGTGGAGAGGGCAGAGAAAAGGTTTCTGTGTGAGCAGATTATGGTTCTTGCTCACAGTGTTTTGTGTGTGTGGTTTTTAATATATATATATTTTTTATTGACTTCAGAGAGGAAAGGAGAGGGAGAGAGGTAGAAACATCAATGATGAGAGAGTCATTGATGCCTTTTGCTCACACACACACACACACACACACACACACACACTGTTGACAATAACATAGATATCTCCCATCCCCTCCCCCCCAATTCCCTCCTCCTCCCAGCCCCTACCCACCCCCCAGGTCTTCACTGTCCTATTGCCCGAGTCCATGGGCTGTGCACATAAGTATATACGTTCTTTGGTCTAACTCTTCTCGTCCCCCCAGCCCCACATTGAGGTATGTCAGTCTGTTCCATGCCTTCCTCCTTCGCGTCTTATTTTGTCAGCCAATCTGTTTTGTTCATTTGATCCCACACATAAGTGAGATTATGTGATATTTGTCTTTCTCAGCTTGGATTCTTTCATTTAGCGTAATATTTTCCAGGCCCATCCATGCTGTCCCAGAGGGAAAGATCTCTCCCTCTCTCTCCCTCTCTCTCTCTCTCTCTCTCTCTCCTCCCCTCCCCCCCAACAGCTGCAAAGTATTCCACAGTGTAAATGTCCCACAGCTCTTCTATCCTCTCATCCCCTGCTGGGCACGGGGCTGTTTCCAGATCTTAGCTGCTGTGAAGAACGCTGGCTCGCCATGCTCTTTGTGTTTCTCCCCCTTGGTTTGCTGTATTGCAGATGAAGTGGAAAGGGAAGGACCTGTTCGACTTGGTGTGCCGGACCCTGGGGCTGCGGGAAACCTGGTTCTTCGGGCTGCAATACACGATCAAGGACACCGTGGCCTGGCTCAAGATAGACAAGAAGGTTGGGCTGCCAGTGGATGGAACCGGAGGGGCTGGTGTGTGCTCTGGCTCCTCGCTGCGCCTGGGCCCAGCGCAGCTGCCCACCGCAGGGCTTGGCGGGTCCAGGGTAGAGGAAGGGCCTTTCTACCTCTCCCAGGCTCTCCTGGGCACGTAGACCCACCACCATCAAACTGCTGCCACCCCTGGCCCCCTTCCTCGTCGTCTCCGGGCTGACTGCTGTTGGCGTGATGCCGGTCAGCTCACTGAGCCACTAGTCAGGCTCTGTGAATCAAAGAAAGATGTTCTTGGGGCTCATGTGCTTTATGAAATTTTATTTTATTTTTAATATATTTCTATTGATTTTCAGAGAGGAAGGGAGAGGGAGAGAGAGAGATAGAAGCATTCATGATGAGAGAGAAGCATTGATCAGCTTCTTCCTGCACCCCCCCCCCCCCCACTGGAGATCGAGCCCTGACCGGGAATCGAACCGTGACCTCCTGGTTCAACCACTGAGCCGCGCCGCCAGGCTAAAAGTCTTTTTGAGAAACACCATGGCCCGACTCAGTGAAGCTGGTTTGGATCAGTAGATAGAGCATCAGCCTGTAGACTGAAGGGTCCCGGGTTTGATTCTAGTCAAGGGCACATGCCTGGCTTGTAGGCTCAATCCCCAGTGGGAGGGCCTGCAGGAAGCAGCCAGTCAATGATCCTCTCTCATCATTGATGTTTCTATCTCTCTCTCCCTCTCCCTTCCTCTCTGAAATCAATAAGTATATAATTTTTAAAAAATTAAAATCTATAAAAAATATTTAAAAAAAAAGATTGTCCGAGATGAGGTTTATTTTAAGTCTCCTGGGAGCCACCCATTGGAATTTGGACTGGGGTGTGGAAAGTGATCTAGCAAAGACAGCACAACCTCCTAGCATCTTCTTGTGCCTCTCAGCAAAGTGAATTTAAATCGTCTCCCTGAGTGTTGGTCAAATGGCTCTCGGACCGGGGGGCATCAGGAGCCACGGTGCCTGCTGCTCAAAGGAAGTCAACTGTGACCCGTGTTAATGGGGACGTGGAGCCCGTCACATGGCATGTTTATGGCCCGGAGTGAAATGCGTTCTGGAGAGCAGATGGCGCAGGCCTTTTGGGGGGTGGGAGGGATCGCGGGAAGATGAAAGGTGTGCGGCTTACTGCCTGCGCTCAAGTGTTCTTGTGGGGCATCTCTGAAACACAGGGTTGCCCCCCACGAGGGACGCGTTTCCCGTCCCCTGCTTAGCTGGTGTTCAGCTGATTTGACAAAGATTTAGTTCATCATCCTAAGCTCCATTCCAATATGGACCTAAATGTTGGGGGTTGTTGGCAGCAAGAAAAGAAAATAAGGAAATATTCCACTACTTTCAAAAAAATTAAAAAAAAAAACACAGAACATTCTGCCTACCATAAAGGGTAGCAGCCCAGGGCCTTTGAGTCAGGCATTTGTGATTGTCCATGATCTCTGTGGCCTTGAGAACATTTGTGCCTTAATCTTAGCTCTACTCACCCCTCGGGCACACATTGATTAGCTTGGTTCAGAAAGGCCATTTGAAGTAATACTTCTTGCTAATCACAACCTCTGGGGAATGTGATGAATTTCTTATTTTTAAACAATATATTTTTTATTGATTTCAGAGAGGAAGGGAGAGGGAGAGAGAGAGAGAAACAGCAATGATGAGAAGAGAGTCATTGATTGGCTGCCTCCTGCACACCCCACACTGGGGATCGAAACTGGGACCTCCTGGGTTCATAGGCCGATGCTCAACCACTGAGCCACACTGGCTGGGCATGTAATGAATTTAGAAGGGAAAAAATATTTATACGCTCCCTGTGAGAGGTTCTTCGAGGGGAGGGGAGGCGGGAAGAGGTGCCAATGTAGCCTGTTTGTCTTTTGCTCTGCGATTCTGCAGGTGCTGGATCATGATGTTTCGAAGGAAGAGCCGGTCACCTTTCACTTCCTGGCCAAGTTTTACCCTGAGAACGCCGAGGAGGAGCTGGTTCAGGAGATCACGCAGCATTTATTCTTCCTGCAGGTACAGCAGTCCGTGCTCCCCCCTCGCTCCGGGAAAGCCCGCTCAGGCGTTAATGTGACCTGTGGAGGGAAGACTGTCCCTGTTGTCCCCGGAGGGTCACATGGTGAAAAGGTCCCACCCCCGGAAAGCCAGTCCTGTTGGTTCTGAAATGGAAAGCGCCTGTAGAATAGGACTGGATTTGCGTGGTGAGAAGTGGCGTCAGGCGAAATGGCAAAAGTGTGATGGTGAACGACCGGGGACGAGGAGCTGCCTGATTTGAAACCTCTTTGACGATAGACCCCAATTTCCCACTTGCTAATTGGAAAGTCCTCAGCAGCTGCAAAGGGAGCCGAAAGGGAGTCTTACAGAGAATGGTTCTCCCGAAAGTTCAGCGTCCCTTCTGGTTAAGGCAGGAGTCCAGACCTCCCGTGCTGCCTGGTTAATCCCACGCATGTGAAGCTTTGCCCGTCATGCTTTATGCTACTCCTTGTCTGTGTGCTACTCCTTGTCCGTGTGCTACTCCTTGTCTGTGTGCTACTCCTCGCCTGTCATCCCCTCAGTCCTCCCTTCCTCCCTCACAGATTATAAGCTCCTTAAAGGCGGGGCTCATGGAGTGCGCAGTAGGCATTCCGTAAGTAATGCCTCAACCCAACCGAAGAAGTTAGAGACCCATTGCTAACTATAGGCTCCAAGACAGTAGCTGGCCGTCTGAGGATGCAGTGGGGGGTGGAGGTGGGTTAAGGTGAGGATGAAAACCTTGTCTGTGTTGCTGGTGTCCTTACGGCTCGATCAGCGCTTCCCCAGTTGTGGATCTGGTGGCTGTTGACATCTGTGAAGAGAGAGCTGGCTTTCCCGTCGTGTTTATTTCGCTGCCCCCACTTGCGAAGGCCCCTTTGCCGCTGAGTCTAGAACATCACGCTCCCCACCGTCGTAAGAAATGAAGTGCCCTGAGATACGTTCATTCTACATTGCGGCTTACGAGTTATATTTCCTGGACCTCACGTGTGCCTAACAGTTTAATCGATCCCATTTTATTGCTTCCTTTTTCCTTAGAGCAGCCGTATGGAAAGGGATGGTTTTCCCCCGCAGCCTTAACTCGGTGGCCTCGCCGCCTTTTCTCTTGTGTTCAGACTTGAAAGTAGATGCCGTTCCTGCTGGTGCTGGTGTGCTCAGCGGGACTGAGGCTGCAATCCCCATCAGAGCTGCTCCTCTGTCCCTGCCCAGATGTTAGTCTGCCTCTCTCTCTCTCTCTCTCTCTCTCTCTCTCGCTCTCGCTCTCGCTCTCGCTCTCGCTCTCGCTCTCGCTCTCGCTTTTTTTTTTTTTTTTTTTTTTTTTTGGTTAATCCTCACCTGAGGATATTTTCCCATTGATTTTTAGAGTGGAAGAGAGAAGGAAAGGCAGAGAGAAACACATCGATTGGTTGCCTCTTGCACACACCCTGACCAGGGCCCGAGCTGAGGAGGAGCCTGCAGCCGAAGTACATGCCCTTGACGGGAATCGAACCCGGGTCCCTTTGGTCTGCAGGCTGACGCTCTATCCACTGACCCACACCGGCTAGAGCTCATCTTGGTTGTAACCATGAACTGTCTTTCCTCCTCAGCACTTGATCATGAGCAGCAGGGATGAGGGGATCTCACGCATGGCCGTCTCGCCAGTGACTGCTCAGCGCCTGAGCTCCCAACCTGTCTGCAGCAATAAAATTTAAAAAATCGTACCCTTTTGTCAGAACGTCATTAACAGGCCGGCTTGGCAGGCGGCCCTCATCAGGACGCCCTGCGGCCGCCCGCCGTGCCCAGCTGCATGGCTTCCGGCCACGTACCCCGTGTCATGTGTCCCCTGTCGCTCCTTTCAGGTAAAGAAGCAGATCTTGGATGAAAAGATCTACTGCCCGCCCGAGGCTTCGGTGCTGCTGGCTTCGTACGCCGTCCAGGCCAAGGTAGGCTCCAAGGAGAAAAACTCCGTGTTGCGGGGCAGGAGTATGTCGCACGGGGTTGCGCCAGCCGTCTGTTTCTTGGGGTTTCCTAGACTTTAGGGAGACTTTCCCCAGCAAGGGGGAAGGATCTGGGGGGAACCAAGCCTCACGTCTCTATGATCTCGTGAGTGTGTGTGTGTATGTGTGTGTACAAATAAGTGTGTAACTTGGCAACTTTTCTTTGCAATCTCATTGTGCACATGTGGTTTCTTATATTTCCTGAACCGACCTTTTTTTTTTGTTTTATTTCTTTTTTTTAAAAAATATATTTTTGTTGATTTTAGAGAGGGAGGGGGAAGGAAAGAGAGAGATAAACATCAGTGATGAGAGAAAATCATAGATCGGCTGCCTTCTGCACGCCCCCTACTGGGGATCGAGCTTGCTACCCGGGCGTGTGCCCTGTCTGGGGATCGAACCGTGACCTCCTGGTTCACAGGTTGACGCTCAACCACTGAGCCACGCCGGCTGGGCCCAACCCCTCTTATTATTAACCAGGAAAAAGGGATTTATGATCGCCAGTTTGGGTCAAACATGACCTTTAGGTCAGAAAGGTCCAGGTCCTCACTCCAAACTCATCTTCTGTGGACAAGCAGCCCTGTTGGATGGGGACCTCACCATCCACTAGAGAGTGGCCTGCGCCATCCACCCCTGATGGGCACGCCACCCTGCTTACGGCTGGACACTGCAGGCTCCTTGGCCGCTGAGCCCAGTGGAGCTGTCTGGTTAGCAGAAAAGCATTCTCAGGGATTGAGAATGGCAGGAAAGGGAGACCAATGATTTTGTGTGTTTGTCCTCCCTGTTTTTATTAGACCAATGACAGGGCCAACCCCGTGGGCCTGAGGTCCCCCAATTTCCATTTCAGGCAGGTCTCGTCCCCTCTGCTCTCTCACGACCTCTCACCGCAGCATAAAGAAGTTCCAGAATTAGGGCATCTTGATTATTTTTGTGATTTCTGAATCATCTTTGGCTATTATTTTCCTTCGCAGTTAGAGCCGTCCCCTAAAGCCATACCCCTGGACTGTTACAAAAAATTAACAAGACACTCTTAACCTCTCAGCCTATTTTTTTCTGGAGTAGCTTAATGCGATTTCAGGTCAAAGTCAGGAAGTAACCAATTAGCCTGTCACTTGGAGGAGAAAAGAGTCTGCACACGCTAGTCAGACCGACAAGCCCCGGAGTCATTCGATGACTCGGAATCATCTGGTGACGGCTAATGGTCCAGAGTGTTCACTGGCCTGAATGAGTGGGTGTGGCTTCCGTCCCAATACAGACTGAGCCCTGAGCCCAAGGTCATCCGGGCAATCTTAGGGTCAAGCTAAAGGCAGAATTCGTGGCCCTGGGATTACATTTTGTGCCTCCTCCCCCATTCTACTGCCCAGGAAAATGAGTAACTGGAGGGAGAAAAAACGGAACAACCCACAGAAAATGGGCCTTGATTCAGCGAAGACATATGCTTCCTTTTATGCTTTGATTAAGAATATTAATAACAGGAAAAATGTGCCTTTTCAATCAGGATCACCCTGACAGTGATGAAGCAGTCATTGTCACTCATTAAATCCGAGCACTTCCTGGCGCTGAACGGAGTTCCTGTTCATCCGCCTTCTCCCCAGCTGAGAGGAGGCAGCCGCCCCCCCCCTCCGCCCCCCACTCTCAAGGACACCGCCTCTCCCTGGAGGGCATGCATCTCAAAGGCTACGTTTTCTTTGCACGGATTTTGGGCCACAAATTCGAAGGCCGGTGTGTGTGCATGCGCACACGCATGTGTGTGTGTGCGGAGGGGGGGTGCGGACTTGTCTGGGAACCAGCAGATGTTTGCGTAAACAGGTTTCACCCTAGGAAAGCCCTACTCATCTAGAGATGAAAGTGATTCACAGAGCACATATGCGGCTCAGATGGAGGAGGATGTTCTGGGTGTTTTTTTTCCGGTGTAAATCCTCGGGATCTCACAAATAAAGCGAATCTGTGACTTCAAGTCTGCGTTTGGGAAAGGAAGGATTATTTTAGCATGCTCCCAGTTTCCAGGACTGCTGGCTAATATTAAGAGGGCATTTCTGATTATGGCATTCATAAGATCTTAGGTGCCTGTAGTGTTTTATCGCTTTACAAAGTGTTACAACACGCATATTTTGTGCGATTCTCAGTGTAGTCTTTGCCATAAGCCAGGGCTTGAAAGTATTTTGCCTCTTTTACAGGTGACGAATTAAAGGCTCAGGAAGGAGTAATAATAATTTGTCTAAAGTCACAATATATTAATTAAAAAAATTTTTTTCATTGATTTCAGAGAGGAGGGAAGAGAGAGAGAGAGATAGAAACGTCAGTGATGAGAGAGAATCATTGATCGCCTGCCTCCTGCATACCCCAAAGTGGGGATCAAGCCCGCAACCCGGGCATGTGCCCCAACCGGGAATCGAACCCGGGACCTCCTGGCTTATAGGTTGATGCTCAACCACTGAATCCCGCCCGCCAGGCTGAACCTGGGATTCAGTGAGCGGCATGTGTGCTGCCTGGAGTCCTCCTCGCTCACGCAACAGACGCTAAGGGGCAAGAGCAAAGTGTGGAGTTAGGCAGTCAGACCCAGGTTTCCCATCCTGACTCCATTCTCTAGTTCCATTCTGCTTCAAATCCTGTGCGCCCAGTTGAGGGCTACACATGCCATTAAAAAAAGAAAAAAAAAAAGAATAGCCTAGCCAGTGTGGGTCAGTGGTTGAGCTTCAACCTATGAACCAGGAGGTCACGGTTTGATTCCCGGTCGGACTTAAGGCAGATTTTTGGTGGCTTTCGGAAAGACATTGGAGAGGGAGGCAAGTTGGGAATAGGAAGAAGCCCTGTTAGTAGCCTGGGGTGAGAGACTGTGAATGAGGTTCACACCTAGGGGGCGGGGGGCAGCGGTGAGTTGGAGGGTAGGCACTGACTTAAAGAAACCCAGGAGGTCAAGGTTGATGTAAATGATGCTTTCCCATCTGCTTATCTTTTTTGCGCATCCTTTTTACAATATGGGATTTCCCCGCACAGTGTTGACTTTTAAGACGTATTTGTGTTTTATGTATAGATTTAGCCCAGTAGTTCTAAATGGCTGTACCGTAAGCATTGATAAATAAACCTAGTTTATCCCTCCCCCGCTCTGGGGAGAGGGGGGTTAGGTTCCTGCTCTTCCCCCTGTTACAAGCAGCGCTTTACTGAAAATCCTTTGATGCGACTCCTTGTATAACCTGCAGAAGCTTTCTCCCCTCGAGGTAGGTTTCTAGAGGTAGAATTACATCTATCTCCGAGAACGTAAAGAACTCGACATTTATAAGAAAGAAGCAGCAGAAAAATGAGCGCCAGGCATATGAACAACAGGCACTTGAAAGAAGAGAAAGTGAGAATGATGAGTAAAAAAAAACACACAAAAAAATGTCCCGTCTCACTAGTAATCAAGGGAAAGAGAAATTAGAGTGACAATAAGGCAGCATTCCAAACCCGTAAGACTGACAGGGAGTTATAAATCCACGGACGGAGCAGAAGCGTCGTTTAAGCTCATTTACTTGCCGGGAGGGTCTGTGCAGTGGCATAGCCTCTGTAGAAGAAGGGTTGGGGGGGGGGTCAGGTGAAGGGACACCCCCGCCACCCCCTGAATCCTACCCCTGGGTGACTATTCCAGGGGAAATCCTGCACAAGGCACCCTTCTCGTTGAAAACTGCCACAACAGATAGACCCACCTCATGTCTTAAAACCACTGACCAGTGTTCCATAAACAGGAGGGACTCCTTTTTGTTTAAATCTCTCTTTATTGGGAGATATTTAGGTTTGTTTTTCTTTCTATCCTTCTTCTGTGATGTAGACGGACCCGCGAATGTGAGCATATGAATGTTTCTCTGATAGATGCCAAGACACAGCATAACTGGGTGGAAGGATAAGAACCTTTAGAGCTTAAATAGTGAGGTGAAGGCCACAGAGTGGGTGATTCCACTTCTATGACGTCCACTGTGGGCAGCTCCGTAGAGACAGAGTAGATCTAGTGGTGGCGATGGGATGGAGGGTGGAAGTCAGGGGTTACTGCCATGGGTGTGGGGTGTCTTTTTGGGGCAATAGAAATATTCCGGAATGAGATAGTGGTGATAGTTGCACGACATTCCGAATATGCTGGAAACACGAAATTATACGCTGCAAACGGCGAACAGTATGCATGTAAGTTTTATCTCAATCTTAAAAAAAAAGTAGATGTGGCCAGATTGCCCTCCAATGTACCTTCTAAGAACCGTGTGTGAGAATGCCTGTTTTCCACATCCTCATGCTGTCAGTCTTTTACATTTTTTGCTAATCTGACAGGGGGGGAAATAGATTTTTAACAGTTTTCATTTCCTTGCTTACCATTGGGGCTGAGCGTCTTTTTATAGATTTGCTTTCCTCTGCGAATGTGGTGTTTCCGATTTGCCCGTTTTTCTACTTCACACTGTTTATCTTTTTCTCGTTGATTTATAGGAGCTCCGTTTATGACGGGGATTAACCTTCATCTTTTTTTTTTTCATGTGTCAGACTGTCATCTTTTGATGTTTTGAGTGACTCTGAGAATGGCTTCCCCCACCATTATCATACACGTGTCCTTCTACATTTTGGTCCTGGTATTTTGATGGCTTTTCATTGATGGTTTGAGGCTTTAGTCCATCTGTGTTCTAGTGACTGAGGTGCGGTAGGGGTCTGATTATTTATGCTGTATATGCGTTGAGGAAATCTTTTATGCTTTGTGAGATCCTGTTCAGAGCGTCTTGTCTAATTTTCCATGCATACAGGCAGGGGAGAGTAACATCCAGAAGGATATTCAATATCTGCTTACTGTAAGAACTGACTCCCCAGCATCCCATAAATGGAGAACTCCTGCCTTGAATTTAAATTCCATTGGCTTATACCAGGCGTGGGTCCAGGTTTTGTGGGGCCTGAAGTTTATATAACTTCAGGAGCTTCGTTTTGTTTTTTCAACCCAAGAATCCAAATTTTGAGTATAAAGCTGGGCACAGCGTCGTCGGCGTCACAGGCAGCTCCGTCCTGGCTACAGTCTCAGGATGCTTTTGCACATAAAAGGCTGAGGACAGCCGTCTCTACCTGTGCTGGGGTATGACTTCCTTTTATCTTCACCAACTGCCACAACCTAAGGATTTTCTTCTTCTTTTGACTCTTAAAAGCCCATTTCCAAGCCGACCCACATATCAAGGCGGCTTTAATATGGCAGGTGGAGTTAGTCTGGGCTCCTCGCTGCCTCTGCATTGCTCAGATGTAACCTATTTGATCAGCCGAGTCGCTGGGAGCTCAGTATGATAATGTGGGTCATTAATCTTACAAGCCTTTGGAACCTGGATTTACAGCCTAACTTAGCATATCTGCTTACTTGTGCCTTAGAGTCAGTCCGCCAGCACTCTTGAGAGGCATGCAAATGCAAGGTGCAGGGCTTCCTTCAGCATCCTATCTCTTGAAAAATCTAGCTGGTTTGGCTCAGTGGATGGAGCGTGGGGCCAGGGGCGTGTGCCAGGTTGCGGGTTGTGGGCTCTGGGTCCCATCCCCCACTGGGCATGTGGGAGGTGGCCCATCAATGATTCTTTCCCGTCACTGATGTTTCTATCTCCCTCTCCCTTCCTCTCTGAAATCAGTAATAATAATTAAAAAAAAAATCAGAGAGGCAGGCAGTGACCGGTGTCATTTTAAACAGCGGAGAGGTTAACAATAATACATGACATTATAACTAGGAGCCAGGCACCATGCAAAATGCTACCCGGATTGTCTTACCTCATCCTTATCACCCGCCATGAGGCAGGCACTGTTATCATCCTTGCTTTCCAGATGAGGAAGTGGAGGGTTGTTGGGGGAGGGGGGGAGTCCCTTACTCAAGGCCACAGCGGGGAATACTCTGCAGCCCCCAGTTCAGACCCTCCAGGACCAGCATTCTCACCTGATGAATGAGAAAACGCGCAGAGAGGCGGCACAGCCTGAGCTCTTATCGTTTAACGTCAGGTTGCACTGAGCACTGTGTGCCGACCATCGTGTTTTAAACTTAAACGTCATGGGTGTGATTCCACCGAATCCCCATAAGAGCCCTAGAAGGGGAAATACTGTTACCACCCCCATTTTACAGATGAGAAACCTGCGACAGGTTTCCCACAGTCGCAGCTAATGGGTGAAAGAGCTGGGCTTGAACCTTAAGCAACCCGCCTCCGGAGGCCGTGCATGCAAGCTCAGAGTTACTGACCGACTCCGTCCCTAGGCCTGTCAGAGGGCGAGGCCAGCCCGGTCCCTTCACGCTTTCGAAATGGAGAAATGCCTACACGGAGTTACAAAATCTGTGGCACATTTTGAACGTTTACGTTGACAGATTGATCCCGTGAACACGCAGAAGACAATGCAATCCCATCCCGCCCCTCGTCGGATGGTTATGAGATTCCTGAGAAATAGTGATTCGTGGGGCTTCTGCTGTAGGGCGGTGTGGGAATGAGGCACGCACTAAGGCTGCTGACAAACCGCCTTTCACCCCCATGAGGGGAGTGTCTGTTGCTGGGGGTGTCACTTCCCTTGGAAAACACACAGGAGTCCCATTGGAGGCGGCCATGTCCCGCCTGAGCTAGTGTAGTGGTGTCCGGAGCCACCAGCTTGCGCTCGACCTTCCTTTTGTTTGTTTTTTCCCATTGGTGGTGGTTAAACGGATACATGTTTATAGAAGATCCTCCTAAAATACCGAGCTTTGTGGGTTTGGTCCCAAGAAAAGCCACCGAATGCTGATGGACGAGCGACGGGCTTTGATTTTTATATTCTCTAGGTTTCCTGGTTCGTGTCTGTTTTAAGATTCCACCTTTTTTATTTTATTAATTATTTCCTGGGCAGACTTAAGTGTCCTGAGAAAGAAAAGGGTTATTTTTCTTAAATCAGAAAGTAAATCTCCGCGTTCCTGTCCTGGGAGCACACGTGGCCTTGTGAGGCCGCGTCTGGCCCTCCCCGTGGCCTGCCCTGCAGCTTCAGGAAAGCCCGTTGCCCTTTCACTCGTGTCTTTGTCTGGATGACAAACGTGAGTGACAGTGCTGGCGTCCCATCTTCCCAGAGCGTGTTTCAGAGCCTTGAGTGAAAGGTATTAAGCAGGTCGCCAGCCATATTCCCAGGCCCTTTACCAGCTCCCCACCTCCCCGCCCCCCAGCCATCGGCTCAGGCACCAGCCACTGAGAAGCTCTTATCACACCTTGTGCATCGCGAACGCTTTCGCGTTTTGTTGCTTCATTTCCGAAGCTCGTGCTTCGGGAGCGGCTGCTCTCTCTGCCCGATTAGGAGCCCCAGCTTCCTTTCCCTGCGGATGTCACGTTTTCATTAGCGCATCGCCCGCGGGGGATTGCGCAACCGCGTTCAGAGATGTAATCAGCTCTGCATTTTCATTCAGGGATAACACACCAGCAAGGTTGCAATCTCGGTTTGTCATCCGGATTGAATTGCTCCCTGGAGCTGGGAGGGAATCGAGCCGGAGTCCCGCTGTTCAGAAATGACAGTTGTCCCTCGAATCTCAATTGCTCGCTGTCCCCCTCTCTTCTCTCTCCAGTACGGCGACTATGACCCCTCTGTTCACAAGCGGGGATTTCTGGCCCAAGAGGAATTGCTTCCGAAAAGGGTAAGGCGCCCCGTTCCCTGTTTGGGAAGAGACCGCGGGTGTGTGGCCTGTAGGAAAGCGAACCTACGGACTTGAAGGAATAGCGGGAGGACGCGGCAAGGACGTTATTGTAAATGCTTTGCATCAATCTTTCTTTTACATTTAAAAAATATATTTATTTTTATTGATTTCAGAAGGAAGGGAGAGGGAGACAGGAACATCAATGATGAGAGAGCATTATTGATTGGCTGCCTCCTTCCTGCATATCCCTCACTGGGCCTCGAACCCGCAACCCGGGCAATGTGCCCGGGAATCGAACCCCGACCTCCTGGTTCATAGGTCGACCCTCAATCACTGAGCCATGCTGGCCGGGCTGCAGTCAATGTGGAGTAAAGAGTATGGCATCTCTGTGAAGGATATTAAAAAAGCAAAGGTTCATGGCATGAGTTTGGGCTGCCAGGCCTCGCATGGCCTGCAAAGGTCCTCTCGTTAAAGGTTGGTGCCTGTCGGTGGTTCCCGGGAAGGCGTGTGGAGCAGCACACGTTCAGCCCTGGAAGGTGCATAGAGGAGACGCGTCGGGTGGGCGCTGTAGTGTTTAATCCTCAGTGTTGTTCGTCTGGTTCATTGGCCGCAGAAGCAGGCCTGCCCTCCCTTTTGCTGCTTCTGATTTGATAGCTGCACTCGTCCATCATGGGGAAAACAGGCCTGCCCCTCCAATGGCTTCTGCACAGGTGAAGGCCCAGCAGGCCAGCCCCTGATCAGTGAGCCCGAGACTACTGAGCTCCTCCCTCTGGGACACGCGGCCCAGGAAGGGGGGACCTCGGGGGCCCTGTCCGGCAAGGCGGGCACCTAGGCCTGAAGGGTGGCGCAGCTGCCCACGTTGTGACTCAGACTGGATGCTGCCTGTTGGCACGCCCACCCCTGCGAGCGACTGGCTCCCTGTGTGTGGCTTTTTGAAAACAGCCGTGCTGCCCGAGCTGGTTTGGCTCTGTGGATAGAGCATCGGTCTGCAGACCGCAGGGTCCCAGGTCCGATTCCGGTGCAGGGCACGTGCAGGAGGCAGCCAATTAATGATTCCCTCTCATCATTGATGTTTCTACCTCTCTCTTCCTTTCCCTTCCTCTCTGAAATCAATAAAAATATATTAGAAAGAAAGAAAATAGCCGTGCTGTTTTGTCGAAATGAGGCGTCATGATAAACACGGCACACGATGCCGAATCGCCCTATGTGTGTTTGGGGGGGTTTATGTTGCTCTCTACTTCGCCAGGTGGTAAACCTGTACCAGATGACTCCCGAAATGTGGGAGGAGAGGATCACAGCCTGGTACGCGGAGCACCGAGGCCGGGCCAGGTGAGGCGGCTTCCTTTTGGGTTTATGTTTCTTCATGGGCTTTTTTTTTTTTTTTTTAAACAAACTACAAAACTAGGACACGCTTGTTGAACAAAGTGCATTACTGTAGCATCTAGAATAATAAAAGCGTGATATGCTAATTAGACCGGATGTCCTTCCAGATGAAGCCAGGGCTGTGAGGGAAGCCTGGGTCCCGGGTGCTGGAGGGAAGCGGATGCCGGCAGCCGTGGGAAGGAAGGCCTAGTAGTACTCTTGCAGGAATTTCGTGCATCGGGCCTCTAGTAGAAAAGAAAAGAGAGAGCTAGGAGTTCGTTCAGTTTTTAGGAATCCTCTCCCCAGCGTTTGTGAGCATGGGTGCTTCCTGCCAGCCAGGGTGTACAGGCCTGTATTCGTTGGTGATTGCGTTCCGTTTTAAGAATCGCGCCCTGGAGATATCCCACAGCTTTTGTGCTGATTCTCTGCCCATGGCATTTGGAGTAGCGAGAGGTTTTTCACTTTTGCAAAACGTGCTGCAGGGGGTACTGTGCTGTATGGTTACATAATGCTCTGAGTGACTTGCCCGTGGGTTCTTTAGAAGAGTTGCTGAGTCAAAAGGATGCATTTTGAGTTTTGACAGGTGCCACCAAATTGCCCTCCAAAAAGGTGGTACCTGCTTATGTGCCCATCAGCAGTGTGTGTCTCCACCCCTCCATGCTCTCCCCAACACCTGTTTTTATCCATCTAATTTTTATCATTTAAAAGGTAAAACATATCTTAAATATTAATCAGCATTTCCCTGATCACTTTAGGAACTGATCATCTTTTCATTCCCTTTAACATTTTTTAAAAAGATATATTTTTATTGATTTCAGAGAGGAAGGGAGAGGGAGAGAGAAAGAGAAACATCAATGATGAGAGAGAATCATTGATCGGCTGCCTCCTGCACGCCCCACACTGGGGATCGAGCCTGCAACCTGGGCATGTGCCCTTGACCGGAATCAAACCCGGGACCCTTCAGTCTGCAGGCCAATGCTCTATCTACTGAACCAGACCAGCCAGGGCTGTTCTATCTTGATGCGGATGGGAGATCCTGCTGGACGTTGCTGTGTAGCATAGACTCTGAGTCAGGAAGAGCGTCGCTGGGGTCTGCTCTGGCTCTCTTGAGTGCCCAGCATGGTGTGTGCCTGCCCTCTGGTTTCCTCTCTCAGCTCCAGGGACAGTGTCTTTCATTTCCCCACAGGGACGAGGCCGAAATGGAATATTTGAAGATAGCGCAGGACCTGGAGATGTACGGCGTGAACTACTTCGCCATCCGGGTATGTGGAAGCTTCGCCAAGTCCCCTGTGTGCAACCAAAGACAGATCCAGGGGCCGACGGCTGAAATGCATTACTTTCTCATTCTGGATCAGAGACTCTTTTTTTGTGTTTTTAAATATATGTTTGATTTCAGAGAGGAAGGGAGAGGGAAAGAGAGAGACATCCATGACGAGAGAGAATCATCCATCGACTGCCTCCTGCACTCCCCCTCCTGGAGATCAAGCCCACAACTTGGGCATGTGCCCTTGACCGGACTTGAACCCGGGACCTTTCAGTCTGCAGGCCAAATCTCTATCCATGGAGCCATACCGGCTGGGGCTGGATGGGAGACTCTTGCACGGTTCAGTGGTGAAGGAGAGAAGGAGAGAGGGTCTTACAGCCCCATTGTCTATTTTGGGGGCTTCAGTTAGACCCGAGGTAATTAAGTATTGGTGGAGCCTCTGGGGCTGGTCCCGGGCTGAGCAGAAACCTGTTTGAATGCTCAAGTGCAGCATTTGATTATTTCCATCCGGCTCCGTGAGGTCCGGGCCGCAGGGAGCACCTGTAAGTACTTCCTTCCCCAAGGGCACCCGGAGAGTAAAGCTGCTTTTACATCTCACTGCCTCGCGTGGGCGTGGGCTCTTGTTCTCACTGGCAGGCTAATTGGATTTTTATTCAGACCATTAATTGTCCACGGTCCTCTGGGAGCCGCTTGCCTCTGTGTCAGGATGGCCTTGGTGTGCAGTCTGTGGCTGGGCCTTTCCAGCCTGCTAGATGCTCCTTGCAGAGGAATTCCTGCCAATCCGTTGAGGTATTTCACCGCCAGCTCCAAACCGCAGCTGGTCAAGCGACCAGCACGGCATGGTTTGCTCTCCTTTTTGCGATCCCAGTAAATGTTATATTAAATTTGGGTACATTGGGACACATTTAAAATAGTCTAGGGTAAGCCGTCTACCTGATTTTTTTTTCTTTCTAAATACAGATTTTTAAATGGATTACTTTGCTTAAAATAAGGCACATGGACAAGTTACATGATGTCATCTAGTAAGCAGGTGCCTAAAAGATTTTCCAAAATAATGCAGAAGGTTAGCTTCTAAAGTTTTATTCATTTGAATTCGCTCATTGTTTTGCTTCTTCGGGGTCGGACTAATTTAAACGCATTTCTGTGGTTTGTCAGCACAATTCCTCTTGCTCCATAATGCCCGCCACCTTGATTCAAAGAAAATTGGTGTTTTGCAATCCGGAAAAAAACCATTTCGTCAGGCAGCCCGATACCGTTCTGTGTGTGTGTGGTTTCTTATGTTATGCAACAGACAAAGCGAACGGCCATCGTAGCCTTCTGTGTTGGAGTCCCTGCTTTCACCATCAGTGTGTGTACGGAAAGCAATTTTAAAGGGGCTGCTTGAGTCTCCATCTCTCTCTCTCCCTCTCCCTGAAATGCTGGAGTCATAATGATAGAAGGCAGAAGGTGGAATCCTTTCTTTTTTAAAAGCCAGACTAAGAAAAAATAAACCATAATAACATACCTCATTTTCCAGAATGTGCCATGGATTTTCAGATACAAAGCCTCGCTTGTGTTAACATAACACGCAGTTTCCAGAGCTTTGTGGATGAGCCGAGGAAGCTCTCTCGGTGCGGAGCACCTGCCTTCGGGGTGCTGGGGGGAGAAGAGAAACGAACCTGCAGCGGTCCTCCTCCTGCTGTTAGGTCGCCACTTCCCCTCACGGTCCAGGCACCTTCTCAGTGTGCAGATGTCTTCCTGCCCTTGACTCTGGTTTAGTCTCCTTGTGGTCAGCCAGGGGTCACACCCATGAGGTCCTTGTGCAGGGAGCTTCCTGCCACCCTCATACAAAGGCCACACCACAGCGCGGGCGGGCGGGCGGGCGGACCCGCAGCCGGAGGATGTGGCCTCCGGACCATAGCCAGGCTGGGGACGTGGGGACCAGGGCACTGGCCCCCGGGCAGCTCTGACTGCTGACCAGGGCTGCCATCCAGAGGTATAGAGCACATGGATAGTCAGTTAACTAAATTTTTAAACAGCCTCAGGGAGGTGTCATTTACCTATCATCCATTTTGCTATATTTTTCCAACATTTTATAAAAAAATTCAAAACATACAGGAAAGTTGAAAGAATTTCTTTATGACAATTAGCCATATAAACCCACTGCGAAGATTCTACAATGAACGCTTTACTTGCTTTATCACATTAAGATACATTTTTAAAAAATAAATACATATTTTTATTGATTTCAGAGAGGAAGGGAGAAGGAAAGAGAGATAGAAACATCAAGGATGAGAGAGAATCATGGATCGGGCTGCCTCCTGCCCGCCCCCCACTGGGGATCGAGCCCTCAACCCAGGCCTGTGCCCTGACCAGGAATCGAACCGTGACCTCCTGGTTCATAGGTCAATGCTCAACCACTGAGCCATGCCGGCTGGGCCAAGTTTTTTTTTTCTTTTAACATAAGAAATGATTAATCTTACAGGCTTTTATTTCACATCTATGATAACCTGGCTGCTTCATTGGAGGCTAGCAATGCTTGGATTGCTGCTACTTCAGCCATCAAGCCAGTGACAGGCACCTCCAGCCATCCCTCTTCCGGGGACACGTAGGTCATAAGAATGGCACAGCTGTGTCTCCACCTGCCCCTGTTCAGGAAGCTGGAGGCCCCCCTGGGTTACAAGAAGCCACGGCTTCTGTGGGGACCCGCTGAAGCTTGTCATCTGTCACACCGCGGGCCGTGTCCTGTGGGACGTCGAATGAAACCTCGGGCCTCGGCCGGAGCTGACAGCGGCTGCTTTCTGTTGAATCCACAGAACAAAAAGGGCACCGAGCTGCTGCTGGGCGTGGATGCCCTGGGGCTTCACATCTACGACCCTGACAACAGGCTGACCCCCAAGATCTCCTTCCCGTGGAACGAGATCCGAAACATCTCCTACAGCGACAAGGAGGTAGGACCTGTCTGCCCGTGGGCGCCCCGGGGCCCGGCCGCAGGCCTTCCCCATCTGCCCTCCCGGCTGAGGTGTCCCCGGCCACTCTTCTCCTGTTACAGGAGAGTCATTTCATGCCCAGCTATGGGTGTTTGGTTATTGATTTTTATAGTATTTACAGGATAGTATTGTAATTCTATTTTCAAATCACATCCCTACACCCCCTCTGCCCCTGCCCTGCTAACAAGGCGGGGAGCTCGATCTGTCAGAACTGAACCCCAAAGGACAAACAGTAAACCAACCCAGCATATAACATTTTTGTATTACTTGGCTTCCTATTTTTGGTGAGAAAGTCTCTTTGCATTTTAACTGTGGTTGATATTAAACCCTTTCTCTGTATCCAGCTTGGTATGTAAGGGGTGTGTGTGTGTGTGTGTGTGTGTGTGTGTGTGTGTGTGTGTGTATCAACAATAAATGATGACATCAGGCTAACCTGCTTACTACAATTTGAGCATAATTAAGTGGGCTGGGTGTGCACCACTAGTTCTTCATACGCTGCCCTGCTGAGTGGCCTGGCCCTGGGTTCTCCTGCGAAGCTACCACCCTGTCCTTATCATTCATCTTTCCCTCCCCTTTGATTTCAGGGACTATGTTTGCCTCTTCCGCTTCAGTGTGTTCGTCCTCATGCTTTACTGTATGTATTCCTTCTGTTATCAGCTTTCATATGTAATAATCACATATTCAGAAATCTGCAGTGACTCTCTATATGCTATCACACTGGGTCTAACCCCCCATCTGTCTACCGCCCGCCCACCTTTCCACCCCCAGCGCACCCCTGCCTTCCTCCCAGTCTAAGCCCATGGTATCGTCTTAGTCATCAAAGAGCCATGCTTGATGCGAGAGAGAGAGAGAGAGAGAGAGAGAGAGAGAGAGACACACACACACACACACACACACACTCATTTGCCCATCTCTGCCTTATTTGTATTGCTTTCCTTGTGTAGAATATCTTTCCATTTTATCATTTTTTAATATCTATATCTATATCTATGTCTATATATACATACACATATATACATATATTTATTTCAGAGAGGAAGGGAGAGGGAGAGAGAGAGAGAAACATCAATGATGAGAATCATTGATCAGCTGCCTCCAGCACATCCCCCCACTGGGGATGGAGCTCTCAACCCGGGCGTGTGCCCGACTGGGAATGGAACCATGACCTCCTGGTTCATAGGTCGATGCTCAACCACTGAGCCGCACCGGCCGAGCCGTCTTCTCTTTTAACTCCTATACATGTTCTCCACCAGCTTAAGCCCCTCCTCCTTATGGTAGATCTACTCTGAGTTCCCCCAGCACATTTATGATTTGTGCTCCCAAATGAGGCACTAATATGTGATGTGACTTCTCGAGTAATGGCCTGTGGTTAGTCTAGTTCCACCAGGTTATGAGCCTAAGTCAGGGCCATGACTTGGAGTCTGGCGCGGCCCTCCCAGCGTTAGCCCGGAGCGTGGGCCTGTCAGGGGTGTATATTGCAGGTTTCTAAGCCCACGATGATGCCGAGAGCACACTTCCAGGATCCTGAACACCCACGGCCCTGGCATTGCGTCCTCTACTTCACTGTGGTTTCGTGCCTGGGCCCCCTCAAGCCAGGGCGAGGCACAGCCTGATGCTGGCTCTGTGCCGGGGTGGCTGCTGCTTTCCTGTGAGTCCCCAGTTGGTGGGGATGTTCCAGGCCGTCAAATTGAAACCGTTTTCCGCCTCCTTCTTTCAGTTTACTATTAAACCGCTGGACAAGAAAATCGACGTCTTCAAGTTTAACTCCTCAAAGCTTCGTGTTAATAAGCTGGTGAGTTTGAGATCCTGACTTTTATGACCGATGGCTCTAGTTTTTCAGAGAAATTGAACGCCCTTTTTGAAACTGAACCCACAACCTTGGCATATTGGGAGACAACACTCCAAGCAACTGACCTACCCGGCCGGGGTGGAAAATTCTTCCCTTTTCACGGAGAAGAATGTATCCATCTTTTCCTTAATCATTTGTGTCTTGCTTGACACCTTTTCTTATCCTGGGATTATAAAGATGATGGTTGTTTTTTAAAAAAATATATTTTTATTGATTTCAGAGAGGAGGGGAGAGAGAGAAACATCAATGATGAGAGAGAATCGTTGATCGGCTGCCTCCTGCGCACCCCACCCTGGGGATCGAGCCTGCAACCCAGGCCTGTGCCCTTGACCGGAACCGAACCTGGGACCCTTCAGTCCGCAGGCCATCGGCAGGGGTTTGGCGCCTCTCTCCACGCCTTCCTCTCCGGCTTCCTGCTGCCCAAGGGGCCCTCAGACCATGTGCTGCGCTCGGGGGAGTTTACCGTTTCTCCCGCTTCCGCGGCCACAGATCCTGCAGCTGTGCATTGGGAACCATGACCTCTTCATGAGGAGGCGGAAGGCTGACTCTCTGGAGGTTCAGCAGATGAAAGCCCAGGCCCGGGAGGAGAGAGCCAGGAAGCAGGTGAGCAAGGCCACGCTGGAGCTGCGTTACCCCCGCAGTCCTGGCCCAGGAGGGAGGGCGTGGTTACGGGCTGACGGGGGGCCTTTGGTCATGGGTGACGGTTACTCTTTTTTTATTGATGTCAGAGAGGAAAGGAGAGGGGGAGAGAGAGAGACATCCATGATGAGAGAGAATCATGGATCGGCTGCCTCCTGCACGCCCCACACTGGGGATCGAGCCCGCAACCCAGGCCTGTGCCCTGACCGGGAATCGAACTCTGACCTCCTGGTTCCTAGATCGACGCTCAACCACTGAGCCACGCCGGCTGGGGATGAAGGGGACTCTTACTTTATCTTCTGAATCTTTCTTGGCTGATGCCAGCTGGCGAGGTGTCAGCTCTGCAGTTGAGAAATAAACTCCAGTCGCATATCCGGAGGAAACGTCTCTAGTTATTTCTCCACTCAGGTGAAGTGGGAAGAAACAGCCAAGCCTGGCTGTACCCACCCAGGCATCCATCTCTCTCCGTCTAGCTGAGCTTCCCCTTGCTCGCCGTCTCCTTTCCTAATGAGGTGGTGATGGAATGCATGGCAGCGTTTCCGTGCTGCTGCTGCTGGAATGCTAATTAGCCTCTGGCTGCACTTCCCGCCGTAGGTTAGCCTGGGCACCCAGCACCCACCCCGCGAGGTGCCGGGAGCGCCCATCAGCACACCGGATGGTCTGCATCCCTGTTTCTTGCCCATAGACCTTCTTGACTCCCCAAAATCCACACCCCTGGCCCGAGCCTCGCTGCCGAGAATATTAATTGTGGTTCCGGGCGGACTACTGGGCAGAGTAGCAGCAGCTGCTGTCGGATGCCCTCAGGACTCGCGGGCCCGAAGGTGTAATAATTAGTCCGCGTGCAGCTGTCTCTGATGCGGGTCCTCCGGCGGCCTGGCTCCTGGCCAGCAGCCTCAGCGTGAGATGCCCGGTTTGATCCAGTGCTTTCGACTCTCCATCTCTTAGCTTTCCAAGGTGGCGTTAATCCATGTGCCCCGTGGGATGCTTTGGGGAGGGGCTGGTGGAATGGGTTTCGTTGGACAAAGAGAGACTCCTGAGCCAGCAGCACAGGGTCCTAGTGGGAACTTTCAGAAGCAAAGTGATCTCTGGGCCCTTTGTCAGCAGAGCAGAGCTCAGAAGTGAGAGATCTGCAAAGAACAAGGCACATACAGGGCCTCTGGGCTGCGGCAGAGAATGGCATGGACACCCCCTCAGGCCTCCCCTGCCTGTAGGACAGCAGGGGCACGTCCCCGGCATCTGGCAACTGCCGATCGGGGGCTCCCGGGCCCCTGGGCGGACCTTGACCTCGGAGCTGGCTGGGAAACTGTGAGGCGAGTGAGTGGCCTGATTCGCAGACCAAAGGACACGGTGGAACCGAAAGTCTGTGTCGCTTGAACCACTTTGCACACGGAGGCCCCTCATTATGGGGGTGGAGACCTCGGGGAAGGTGCCGAGCTGGGAATGGAAGGGGGTGGTCCGGGCTTTCCTCAAGTGGAGGGTAATGGACATGTAGTTACCCGCCTAATGGAAGTCGTGTTCTGATGGAATTAGAGCACAAATTGGCCAAGCTTTTCATGGACCCGTAAGAGGAAAATTGGAGAAGAATTGACAGTATTTTATTGCTTGTCCCTGCATTATTCCTCTGAGATGCAATGCACTTTTTGTGTGTGTGTGTGTGTGGGGGGGGTTAGTATTTAGAAAGAGCAGCGCTCTCAGGAATCTTGCATTTGAGAGAAGCTTGACGCGAGAAGTGATTAGATGTTGCTTTAATTATGAAAGGAAAGAAAATAGTGCAGTGGTCACTTCCGGTCGCTGCCTCCTGAATTCAGTGCGTTCCCTGCCGCAGGCGCAGGCGCTGGTCCTGCGCTTGTTCGCCTGATGACGCTCAGCATGTGGCCCAATTCATACCTCGATGCAGGAGGCCAGGGAGGCTGTAAGGACGAGCTCCCGCCTGGCTCCCTCCCGTCTAGGGCGGCTCAGGAGATGCCAGAGTGGGGGGCTATGCTATGGCTGCCACAGCTCCCCCTGTGAGATACAGTGTATGAGCTATTGATGCATCGCACAGAACGGTCCCATCTTCTCCAGGGTCCTAGGCGAGAGCGGAGCCATTGTTGATGAAATCAGAAGTGTGGGAGGGCTCTGTGGTGACGAGCAATAGTGAGGTGTCTCATCAACCCAATGAGAAAGCCTTCCGTTTGGGGGGGCTCCATCTCAGGAACAAGGAAACTGCATTGGGTCCCGCCAGCCCCCCGGGCGTGGGGTGTGAGAGGTAGAGATCCTGCGTGGCTTTTTGTTGTTGGTTTCTCTTTTCTTAAATGTATTTTTTATTGATGTCAGAGAGGAAGGGAGAGAGAGAGAGAGAGAAACAGAAACATCACTGATGAAAGAGAGTCATTGATCGGCTGTCTCCTGCACGCCCCACACTGGGGATCGAGCCCGCAACCTAGGCCTGTGCCCTGACCGGGAATCGAACCCTGACCTCCATAGGTCAACGCTCAACCACTGAACCACACCGGCCGGGCTGTTGTTGGTTTCTTTCCCACTCGATGTTTTCTCAAGGAGCATAGTTTGCACCCCTGCAGCTGGTTTAGAGGACAGAGAGGGTGGTGGGTGACGAGAACGGCACTGGCTACCAGACAAAAAGTGTCCCCACAGCAGGGACCCTGCACACTGGGCACCCATGGGTTCCTGTGGCACCACAGGTGTGAGCCCACGACTCAGCGGCTGCTCTCGTCCCCCCCAGATGGAGCGGCAGCGCCTCGCCCGAGAGAAGCAGATGCGAGAGGAGGCCGAGCGCACCAGGGACGAGCTGGAGAGGAGGCTGCTGCAGATGAAAGAAGAGGCGACCATGGCCAACGAGGCGCTGGTGATTCCCGGGGGGCCTGGGTCCCCCGCAGGTGCAGGGAGTCCTGCTCGCTTTGCTGGAGTTAGACCTCCCGGGCACCACAAATGAGAGACATCTGCCGTGACGTTTCAGCTTTAAAAAAAAAATCAGTGCCTCTTTCTCTCCGTGGTGCTGGCAGGGGCAGGTTCAGGTGGTATCTTTGCAAATAGTACAGATGCTCGCAGCCCAGACATCTGTTTGCTTGTTCCGTTGTCCCCCTCCTCCCCGCCCTCGCCCCTCCCAGGCCTTCCCCACTCTATTGTCTGTGCCAGAGGCTGTGAATAGATGCATATAAGTTCCCCAGTTAGTGGGGTACCTTTAACGCGGGTCTCAGCTTTGGCACAACTGACACGGGGGCCAGGCCGTCCTCGGTGGGGTCTGCCATGTCACTGGAGGACGTTTAGTGGTGTCCCTGGCCTTGATCCACCCTCTGACCCCTCATTTGAGACAATCAAAAATGTCTCCAGACATTGTTAGTTGTCCCCCCTGGGGGCAGAGTCTCCCCTGGTTTGGAGCTGATTTTAAGGGAAAGGAGAACGGGGTGATGTTGGTTTTCCCCCTCATCAAGCCTCAGTTCCGTGGGAACTCACCATCAGGCGCCTCCTCTGTGTTGCTCCCCTGGGTGGACCCGACAGGCCGTTCCGAAAAGAGGGTGTGGTTCACCATCCGTCGCCAGGATGTCGTATGAGGGGACACTCAGAGTCAGGGCCACAAGGAGTCCGAGACTCGGTCCGTTCTCGTGGGAGAACAGGCAGGGGGTCCCCACTGGCTCCCGCTCACGGCACCCTCCTCTCCAGATGCGGTCCGAGGAGACGGCCGACCTGCTGGCGGAGAAGGCCCAAATCACCGAGGAGGAGGCGAAGCTCCTGGCGCAGAAGGCTGCGGAGGCCGAGCAGGAGATGCAGCGCATCAAGGCCACGGCCATCCGGACGGAGGAAGAGAAGCGCGTGATGGAGCAGAAGGTGCTGGAGGCCGAGGTGCTGGCGCTGAAGATGGCCGAGGAGTCTGAGAGGAGGTCTGAGAGGCCGAGGGGTGGCGGGACCTGGGCACTGGGGCCCGGGCAGGGAAGGGGGGGCTGCTCAGTCCTCACCTGCCCTGCGCTGTCCTCAGGCTGCTTCTCTGTCCAGGGCAGGGACAGGCTCCTTCGTGGCCAGGCCGGTGCTGCCGGAGCTCCCACGGGCACACAGTTCTTCCGTTGTGACGTCTGTCACGCGTGTGCCTTTGTGATGAGCCCTGTCCCTCGGATACCGTGTTTGCAGGGAAACTGTCGAGCTCGTCCGAGATTTGCTTTAGCTGAGGAGATTGGAGGAGACTCTTCTTACATTTAAAAAACGTGGTTTTAAAAAATATACACATTTTATTCATTTCAGAGAGGAAGGGAGAGGGAGATAGGAACATCCCTGATGAGAGAGAACCATCGATCAGCTGCCTCCTGCAGGCCTCCCCACCCCAGTGGGGATCGAGCCCGAAACCCAGGCGTGTGCCCTTGACTGGGAATCAGACCGTGACCTCCTGGTTCATAGGTCGATGCTCAGCCGCTGAGCCACACCGGCTGGGCTGCAAAAAGGTGATTCTTTTCCCTTTTGATTCAGGGTCATGTGGGGAGACAGCAGCTGTTTACCTTTCACGTAGATGCCAGGCACCAACCTCCCGCAGGCTGTCTGTGGTGCTGAGGGCTGTGGCAGACGGGAGGGGAGGGCCCGGATCCTCCCTGGCGAGGAGGTCCCGGCTCATCACCAGGATGGAGGATGGAGCTGTCGTCTGTACTTCGCAGGGACTGTTCTAGGCTCCGGATGGTTCTGGTCCTGCAGCCTCCAGACAGATACTGGCACGCTCCCCACCCCATTTGGCCTTTGGATTTAGAGCACTTGAATTTGGCTTTTCCCTACCAAGGTGTGATCACCAGTTTTCCTCTCCACTTTTAATAGATACTTTATGTATCTATTATTGATTGCAGAGAGGAAGGGAGAGGGAAAGAGAGAAACAGCAGTGAGGAGAGAGAATCATGGATCGGCTGCCTCCTGCACACCCCACACTGGGGACTGAGCCTGCCGCCCGGGCCTGTGCCTTGACCGGGAACAGAACCCTGACCTCCTAGGTCCTAGGTCGACGCTCAACCCCTGCGCCACGCCGGCCGGGCCCTCTCCACGTTTTGCGTGTTGGTCTGGGACAACGGTTCCTTGTGTTCTGCCCTGTTCTGGGCCCCTTTCCCTGTGTTCAGGTCGCCTCCGTGTGTGTGATGCATGACGGGCTGGGTCCTGTGTCCTCCAGGGCCAAAGTGTGAGGCCCTCAGCCGTGTGCCTGAGGAGGTGGCCCTTGGCCTGCAGATGAGTCTCAGGGAGTGGGGTGGCGGGCGGCTGTGAAGAGTCCGTTCTCTCACCTCCAGAGGATCACAGAGAATCCACTGCATTCCCCTGTGCTCATCCCACTCTCCCCCAGAGACAGCGCAGAGAATGTCCGTGGCCCCTTCCCCATCCCTCCTTCTCCACCACCTGGAGGTTTGCACCAACTCTTCTCCCCCGGCTTCCTTGCTCGTCCCGCTTAGATTCACCAGTTGACGTAAACAGTCCCCGGGAATGAGTCCTTGGCGTGGAGTCCTGGTTTCGTGTCCATGTCCCCCCGATCCTCCACCTTGTTTGTCTGATCTGGTGCCATCCTCGGGATTAAGCCCGGTCCCTCCTCTCCAGGGGCAGAGTGGGGGAAGGGACCCGTTTCCTCGCCTTCTGCAGGGGTGACGGCGCCTCCTTGCCTTGCAGGGCCAAGGAGGCCGACCAGCTGAAGCAGGACCTGCAGGAAGCCCGAGAGGCAGAGCGGAGAGCCAAGCAAAAGCTCCTGGAAATCACCACCAAGCCCACGTACCCGGTGAGCCAGGGGGCCTTCGCTTCACCGGGCGGTGCCTGCAGGGCGACTGCTCCAGCTAGCGCCTGGCAGAGCAAGGGGTGCACAGCCTGCAGGTGGGGTCTGGGCAGGATGCCTGGGCTGCCATTTGGCCTTGGACGTGTCAGGCACCTCTTTGGCGAGCAGCAGGGCCTCTTACAGCTCAGAAGTGCTCTTTTTCTCCCGAGGAGTGGAGTCCCGCATCACTCTCGGGACAACTGGCTCTCCAGCCTCTTAGCACCAAACTGGATGTCACCTTCAAGGACCGGGGTGTACTGTGCAACATAACCCCAGTTCTGGGCGGGGAGGCTGTGTCCCTCGGGCCACCTTTTGCTGTGCGGGAACCGGCCTCCAGGAACCAGCTTCCAAACTCCATTTGGGACAGGAGGCAGATTGCAGTTCAGTGGGGTCGCAAGACGAATAGAGAAGCCTATTGATTGATTGATTGATTGATTGATTTCAGAGAGGAAGGGAGAGGGAGAGAGAGAGAAACATCAATGATGAGAGAGAATCATTGATCTGTTGCCTTCTACACGCCCCACACTGGGGATGGAGCCCATAACCTGAATGGCATGTGCCCTGACTGGGGATCGAACCATGATTTACTGGTTCCTAGGTGGACACTCAACCACTGAGCCGGGGAGACGGGTAAAACACACATGGGAGCAGACTTTAGACCCTGCTCTAATAACAAATGCACAAGCCCTGGAGGAGGTCATGCATTAAAAAAAATTATTTTTATTTCAGAAAGGAAGGAAGAGGGAGAGAGAGAGAGAAACATCCATGATGAGAAAGAATCATGGATCGGCTGCCTCCCGCATGCTCCCCACTGGGGATTGAGCCCACAGCCCGGGCATGTGTCCGTGAGCAGAATGGAACCTGGGACCTTTCAGTTCGCAGGCTGATGCTCTATCCACTGAGCCAAACCAGCTAGGGCTCAACTTTTCAATCATAGTTCATCCAACCAGTCCCCAGTGGATGTATACGAAGCCTGTTTTCTTTTTCAATTATGAACAAACACTGCACGGAACATCCCTGAACGCAAATATTTGCACGTACATGTGGGTGAATCGGTAGAATACATTCTCACGTGTGGCAGGAGGCCGTGGTGGTGCTGGGGGGTCGGTGGTTAGCACAGCGGTGCCGTTGGCTCGTGGAGTGCCCGGACCTCCTAACCGGGGGTTCTCATTTACAGCCCATCAACCCCGTTCCAGCACCATTGCCTCCTGACCTGTCAAGCTTCAACCTCATCGGCGACAGCCTGTCTTTCGACTTCAAGGATACTGACATGAAGCGACTTTCCATGGAAATAGAGAAAGAAAAGTACGCAGTGTCCCCTTCCCCAGAGCGAGCTGGGCCCGGGAGGCAGGGCGGGTCGTCACCACCTAGAGGAAGAATTTCCTAATCAGAAGTGAAGGACGACAGGCCAGCATTTCATCTTACAGGATAAAAATGATACTTGATTGGTGGCCTGGGGATTACAGTGGCTCAAAACCTCACCTAACATCTGGGGTGGGCTGCCAGGGACCTCCGAGCTGGCCAGAGAGCTGTTCCCATGGTAACTGAGGGTGTGATAATGTGCTGATGTGGTAATAGAACGTGTTTCCTGGTTGTGTTCTCTGGCGGCTCAAATCTGTGACATTTTATGTTTTTTGATATTGATTTCAGAGAGGAAGGGAGCAGGAGAGAGAAACATCAATGATAAGAGAGAATCGTTGATCAGCTGCCTCCTGCACCCCCCACACTGGGGATCAAGCCAGCACCCTGGGCCCGTGCCCTGACCCTGGGAATTGAACCGTGACCTCCCGGTTCATAGGTCGACGCTCAGCCACTGAGCCACGCTGGCCAGGCTCCTACACTTTCTTTTAATTAATTCTGACTACAGCCCTGCGATCGTTATCCCAATATTATGGATGAGGAAACAGATTCAGGCCAGTGCAGTGACTGGCCAAGGAGGGACATGGGGCCCCAGGTCCCATGTGGAGCAGCTGGTGGGTCTGGAGCATCTCAACCCCTAGCCGCACCCAAGCCGTGACAGGGGTGTCCCCTCCCCGCAGAGTGGAGTACATGGAGAAGAGCAAGCACCTGCAGGAGCAGCTCAATGAGCTCAAGACCGAGATTGAGGCCTTGAAACTCAAAGAGAGGGAGACGGCCCTGGACATCCTGCACAACGAGAACGCCGACCGGGGCAGCAGCAGCAAGCACAACACCATCAAGAAGGTACGGGCCCCCGCCTCCCGCCCCCCGAGGGGCTGGGCGTGAATGAAATGTGAGGTCGCCTCTGGTTTCCTCCCTCACTGGGTCGTTAGGCTCCTGTCATGTTTAATACGTCCTTAGTGCCTGCAAGGGAATTCTAATCTGCCGGGGACTAGGCACCCAGTGGCTGGAAGGAAGGGGAGCCTTTCGACACAAGCATTTCACGACGAGATGAATCCCTGTGACTGGCCGGGTTTTGATCCGTCACTTAGCCGTGAAGCAATTCTGTCTTTTAAGCCAACGGGAGCTCTACCCAGGGAGCTGCCTTATTTAATGAGAAGGCAAAAATGAGACGGAGGCTGTGGAGAATAGACGCTCCTTCCAGTGTGTGTGTGCACATGTGTGTGTGCGTGTGTGAGTGCGTGTGTGTGGTTTTTTTTAAAGAGGCGAGGATTATAAAGTTCTGTTCTTGACTTAGAAGCCAAATGCAGGATTTTTAACTTTGTTCGTGCTTACAGGGGAGTATCTAGAAGACCCTTCCTGTTTTAAGAGATGAAACGTCATCTATGTCGCTAACAGGGCCATCTCTTTCTCCCCTGACATTCCGAGATTTGAGCATTTTAGAGGACGTTGGTTTCCATCCTAAATAAATGCCCGAGAGTGTACGTCTCTGATGTGAGCCAGCGCAGAAAGTCCCTCTCCGGGCTCCTGAAGCCCGGGGTCGGGCCAGCACCTGGGAGACAGGTGGCAGCAGAAGAAGGCTGCTCACGGAGTTTAGACGATAATAGTTTAGATCTATTTAATTTTCCAAAAAAATATTTTTATTGATTTCAGAGAGAAAGGGAGAAGGAGAGAGAGAGAGAGAGAAACATCAGTGATGAGAGGGGATCATGGATTGGCTTCCTCCCGCATGCCCCACACTGGGGTAGAGCCCACAACCCGGGCCTGTGCCCTGACTGGGAATCGAACTGTGACCTCCTGGTTCCTAGGTTGACACTCAACCACTGAGCCACGCCAGACGGGCTAGATAAGTTTAATATTTTACTCTTTACTGTTAGTCTTTAATGGTCTCCCAATTTCAGGAATACCGGTTTTCAGCGGTTAAACTGTATCTGAAAACTGTCATCAGTGGGCACAATCAGAACCCGGATTCTCTCTTTGACTGCAGTTCACATTGGCACCGGGTAGAGAATTCCTTTTCGTAGAGTGACCCGGAAGGAAAGACCTCCCCACGTTCCGCGTTCTTCTCACCGCTGGCTTCTGTCATTGCCTGCATTTCCCTTCCAAAGCCAAATTATGAAGCAGTTAGCAAACGGGGAGCTGAAGTGAGGCCTCAGCCAGTGCACAGAGACGTAAAATGACTGGGCCAGGGAGCCAGCCAGGCCTCGGAGGAGCTGCCCCGGCCCCTCCCCACCCCCCACTCGCTCATCTGGGCACCAGGAGCCGCCTCAGCTGTGCCGTGGCTGCGAGGAGCTGGGCCCTCAGCCGCAGGGACCTGGCGCGCTGAGCGCTGGAGAGACCCGTTTCCGAGCCATGAAAGCAAACCAGTGAGGTCACACTTGTCACCCCCGTCGGGCCTGTCTGAGCATTTTGCAAGTGGCACACGTGGCGTTGTTGATATCGCAGGGTGGTTATGTGTTTGTTTTTCTTCATTTTATTTTGCTGGTTTAGCCTCAAGCCCAAGGCAGAAGACCTATCTGCATTTGAGCCCTCAAAGTAGGTTGTTCGCAGGTACTCTGTGTGGTGGCGGCCCTGCCCTCTGTGATACTAACCCGTGCATGAGCTTGCCTGTCTCTGTCCGCAGCCCGCGCCCGGCCCTCCCGGGGGCAGGGGGCGCCTGGGCACCGGCCGCAGCATGCATTGAGTCCGAGAGCAGGCGGCCACCCCCCACGAGGCCAGCCCTACCTCCAGGGGCCCCAAAGGCCACCTCTGTTCGGAAGAGCATGTCGCTGGGGCCGCAGGCCTGGTCATCCTTTACTTCTCGTGTCACTGTCGGTCTGGAGAAGGTCACTGCTTCTTGTCCAGTCGGGTCTGTCTGAGTCCTGTGTCTTGGTGGCGTATTTCTTAGGTGATAACCCTAAGCATGGAGACGGGCACACGCGGGTGTCTTCACCACTGGCCTTCTTTCACCCAAGATCAAGGCCTTTCACGCGGTGGCAGCCTCTGAAGGCCCGTGGTCTTACCTGGTCGTGGGATGACCCCTTTCCCTCCGAGCCTCCCGCTTTCCGACACATTCGTTTTTCTCGTCCAACAAAGCAAACGAATGGCACAGGGGCCTGAGGGGTGGTGCTTCCCGGTGGACCGTTCGTCTGTCAGCTCTAAAGGCCATCTCCGCTTCCGCTCCTCCGCAGCCCCGGGTGGGCGGGCGGGTGTGATCGCGGGGAACTCACACCGGGACGGTGCCGTGGCGGGCACCCCGTGGCCGGGCGGTCAGTGGCTGTTGAGGGAATTGATTGAACGATCGCGCTTTCCTTCTGCAGTGGGGGGTGTTCTGCCCAGCGCACCTTGGCGGCAGAGAGAAATTATGCCCCAGCATCTGCCGCCGCCCCCACCTAATCCCCCCGGTACCCAGGGAGGGCACCGGCCTCTGGCAGTCACGTGGGCTGTGTCCCTGGGAATCCTCACCTCGGTTCCTGCCGCCAGAAGGAGATAAGCTCACTGGAAGCTTTCTACCAAAAAATGAGATCTGGCATAAATAGGCCTATTTGTGGTTGTCCTCCAAGCAAGACGGTTCACTATTAAAGTCCCAGACGGGTCTCGATAAGGTGGGTTCGAGCTGTCAGTGGTTCCAAGAACCCACAGGACAAACCCCGGTTTGTACGTGACGCTTTTACTTGGCGGCCTCTTACTTTCTTCAGCTCTCACACCTCATGTCGGCATTGGGACACCCCAACGCCGGGCAGTGCACGCTCTGAGCAGGGGTGACCAGCACTGGAATGGGCAGGCCAGGTGGGTCATCGGCTCCAGTGACCCCCCTGGCGCCCAGAGGGCCCTGGAAGGATCCACTTTGGGTTTCCTGGACCGTGGCTAGCGCAGGGGCAAAGCAGAAAAACCCCTTTTCATTTCAGCCGGTGCCGTCAGAATTCCCCGACGTCTGTGTGCACTGTTCCACCTGACACAATTTCCTCTCTCTTCTTCCTGTACGATCTGGCGCGTTTCACATCTTCACCGGGCCTGCCTTTGACCATCAGCCTCGCTGAGCTATTATTGTAGACAAATGAGGTTTGATTTGTAGTCAGATATGTACTGCTGCTGGGGCATACAGAAGCCTTTTTTTTTTTAAATGTCTTAATGTGAACTTGTTTTCAAAGCAGGCTACCAGTCCATCCAGAACTCTGATGAGTCCGGGGTTCGTGCACGCATGGACTTGGCTTTTAATACAGATGGAGCTGTCCCAGCCTCACTGGCTTCATAGTGGTCGTTGTTTTGCTGCCTGTGAAATCAGATGTACTTTCCATGTTTTAGACTCTGGTGGTCCCCGGGGCCAGGACTGACGCTAACTCCCTGCATTTCCATTTGGTCCTGTTAATAGTCAGTGCAGCTGGTTTGGCATTTGCACCGGAAGCAGTGGCCCCGGGGATCAAGCCTAAGCCGCCCTGGGGCTGGGAACCTAGATGCTTGGTTGTTGGGGGGCAGTTGATAGCGACACTAATGCCTGGCATCTGAGTCTTTGGGGTGAGGCAGTGAGGTCCGCAGTGAGGCTGGGGGAGGGATGGACATGGTGTCACGGGCTTGAGCTTCTTGCTTTCCTGGCCCCCCCATGCTGAGGAGGGGGGCGGCGGCCACCAGGACAGCCCCGCAGCACACCGTGGAGGTGAAGATGCAGCCCGGAGCACGCACACTTCAGGGTCCCACTTCCGTCCCCTCGCAGGAGACCCGTGTTACGCCCCAGTCCGGAGCTGGCCCCCACACCCACAGGCTCATCATCGTTGTGCCCGTGGTCTGCGAGCAGGATTTCAGAGGAAACCGACATGAGAAATCGCGGGGCGGGGCCTAGCGCTTAGAAAGCCCCTTTTATTAGTGGTTTGCGCCACGAAGATCCAGCTTGTGGTTCCCGCTGGTGGAGAAACGGCAATGAGGAGCCTTGACATTTCGCCAAAGCTCTGGCCTCTCCTGGATCAGGAAGACATAAAAGTCTCCAATGTCATCTTCAGTTTGCACCGACTTCCCTTGGAGATGCAGAGCTGGTGGGGTGGAGGAGAACACTTAACACGCCAGGAAGTGATGAATCACGGCGAGAGCCAGCGCGTGAAAGGCACCTCCTGCAATTAAAGCTGGTGGCCAGCGCCTCCCGGTGACCTCTGGTCCGCCTCGCCACCTGGGAGAGGGCTGCCCAGCAGCTCCTGCGCCCGGCGTGCCTGGCTAATGTGTCCGTCCCTTGACCCCAGTGCTGGGAGCCAGGGACTCTCCCTGCTTGGAACCTGGCATTGTCTCCAGGCGTGTCCTCTGCCCTGACATGAAAGGCTGCGCGCTGGCTGCCTGTCTCCAGAGCCTTCCCTTTGTTGGTGGAGCGCCGCAGAGGGGGAGGGGAAGAGGGGAGGGGAAGAGGGGAATGGGCTGGATCTTCTTCCGGGGAGCAGGCCCCTGCCTCTCCCCCTCCCCCACCCCCGCAGGCGCGCATCCTCTAAACTCTAAGGGACCCCACGAGGCTTGCAACCAATGGGAGTGATTCATCCCAGACAAATGCTCCGACCCTGTCCCCCAGGCCCCCCTTTCTCGGACTTCATAGTGAGCTGGAGCAGCCCAGCCTGACTTGTTTCCCCAGCCCTTTCTTGTTTCACGGTCCCCAGATTAAAAGAAAGAAGGGGGAACGGAGTGGGGTAGGGAGCAAGGAGCACAGGGCACCGGTGTGGACAGAACATGTAGCGGGAGTGCAGCGGGCGACGACCTGGACTCTGCGGGAGGCGCAGGAAGGGCCGGTCGCAGGGGTGCGCACCCCCTCCGGCCACCTGGCCTCCGTCACACAGCCCCGGCGCCGCGTCGCTGTTTAGGGCTTGCGGTTTCCTTGCTTGTTCCTGGCAGCACTCTGGATAGAAGCTTCTCCCAGCCCCTTTCCCAAAAGGCCGCAGCTTCGTCTGTTTTGGGTCAAACGGGAGACTTTAGCGTCAAGAGGCCTCGAGGAGCGCGGACAGCCCGCCCGCCGCCCTCCCGGGAGCTGTTACGGCGGATTAGTGCACGCGGGCGCGGGCATCACCGGGCCTCATTCGCTGCAGGAAAACGTCCCATTGGGTCCCTCAGCAGAAGATGCGTCTTAGTGCGGGCTCTCCTCCTGATTTGTTGCTGCACCAGGGGGAGGGAGGAGGCGGGATGCAGACGCATCCTGCGGGCTCAGTGCTTCTGTGCTTACGATCCTCGCCCTGACGTTTCTTTCCAAGGTTGGCAATTTGGGAGAGACAACAGCATGTCGGCACCTTTTCCCCAGGGTCCTCGCTCAGCCTGCTCGCAGCTGTCAGCCACCTCCCCCTCCCTCCCCGCCCAGGGAGGTGAATCCGGCCCTGAGTTTTCCAGGTGGGAGGATGGAGAAGCAGCAAAGGGTCCTGCCCGCATCCCAGGGCGGCCACCCGCTTCCAGGCCTCTTCCTGCCCCTTTCCGGTCTCTACAGGATCCATCCACAAAAGGGGCCCTCGGGCTTCCCCTTGGCAGTCCTCTCTCCTCCCCTCCCCTTCCCTTCCCTCCCCTCCCTTCCCCTCCCCTCCCTTCTCAGATAAAGTAGCTGATACCGAATTGGATGTGTTAACTGGAATAGCCTTGGCCTTTTCTGCCACCTCTGTTTAGGGCTAAGTGTGTGAGTAGCTCTCTCCACTCCAACATCCCCAGATGGCATTTGGGAGCAAGCTGTCACCAGCGAGCCGGCAGAGCAGCTTGGTCTGGCCCGTTTGCAGCAGCAGCAGCTACCCTACCCCCACTCCCGCCTTCACTGGCCCTGCCCCCTCAGCTCAGCTCCGGTTTGGGGGAGAGGGGGTTGCGGTTATCACACCCCAGATCAAAGGTGATGCTGGGAGTTGCTGCTGCTGGATTTGCCTGCCTCCTTTCCACCCCAGGGCCGGCGCTCAGCCCGTGGATCTGTGCTTCCTTTCCGATCCCCGCCCCGCCCCCTCCTCCATGACCCATACACATGTAGTGAGAGGCGGGGAGAGGAAAGTCTAACAGGATTTTCAGGGCTCAAATTTCCATTTCACAGCATTCTATGGGACTCGCAGAGTCCCAGCGCCTGGAGGGATTCGGTTAGTGTCTGAAATAGGCTCAGCCTTGTGGGTCTTATTGTTTCAAATGAATTAGGCCCCCCCCTCCTCCCTTCCCTGGAGACGAGGGGATTGAGGCGAGGCCCCCAGAGATGAGTTGGAGGAATCCTGATGAGTTTGTTTTGTTCTCCTGGCTTCATGGTAGAGCTCCAATCTCAATCTCTCTCTCTCTCTCTCTCTCTCTCTCTCTCTCTCTCTCTCTCTCTCTCTCTCTCTCGACCTGCCCACCCTCCACGCCACCCCCACCCCTTTTGCTTGAAGAACCACTTCACCACGATGCGGCCTGTGTGTGCGCTGATGAAAGTGTAATTCATTCCTAATCAAAAAGCCTTGCTGCTGCGGGCTCCGTGCCCGAATACATTTAGCTCCCTCCCGTCACTCTGGGAGCTAGTTCCCCCTAAAGGGCTTGGCAAGGAAGAGCTGGCCTAAAGCCTTGGCAGTGCCCCCTGCCCCCATGCATGTCCTCCCAGCAGGGGGCACTCTAGGGACTGATGCTGGAGCAGCCTTTGCAGCTGGGGGGAGAGGGGGAGCTGGGAGGGACAGGTGGGCCTGCAGCTGCTCACAGGTGCCTTCCAGGCTTCTGCCTCCAGACCTGGGAGCCATTTCTCAGGAGTGGCCGGTGCCTGGGCCTTTGTGTCTTGGGGGAGGGGGGCCTGCCTGAAATCCCCCCGGAGCAGGAGCCAGTGAGTCTGCATTTCCTGCTGGCCTGTGTCAGGGAGAACCTGCCGGGCACCAGGCCCCCCCTAGGGTTCAGAGGAGCCCTCCTCCTCCTCCCCCTCCCCCTCCTCCTCCTCCTCTTCTCTGTTAATCTTCACCCGAAGATATTTTTCCATTGATCTTTAGAGAGAGTGGAAGGGAGAGAGAGAGAGAAACATCGATGTGAGAGAGACACATTGATTGGTTGCCTCCTGCACATACCCTGACCAGGGCCGGAGGAACCTGCAACCCAGATACGTGCCCTTGATCAGAATCAAACCCGGGACCCTTACACCCCGCAGGCCTGTCGCTCCATTCACTGAGCCACACCAGCCAGGGCCCAGCCTCCTCTTTAAGGGGACGGATATGCCCATGTGATCCCACCACCCACAGTCTGAGTGAGTGTGAGGAGGCTCAGCCCTGCCGGGCAGCTCCCACTCCTGCCCTTTCACAGCCCGGGGGCCGCCACCGACCACTGGCCGAGTGGCGGAGAGATGAGCGGGAGGAGCGGTGACTGTTGAACGGGACAGGAAGAAAGAGGTTTGTCTCCTTGGAACAGACTTGGATTAGTGACAGACTTGAGCAGCCGGCTCAGTCGCGAGAGAACTCAATTCCTCCTGTGTTACGCACGCGGCTTATGTCATCAGATGTGAAGCGACGGCTGGCAGAGGCGTGGGCAGCCCGGGGTCTGTGAGGGGACTGCGTGTCCCTTGAGTCGTGGGAGGGAGCTGGCAAGAGCGCGTGGCTGGAGGCTCCGGGTGGGCCCGTGGGGTCTCGCGCTTCCCGGTGGAGCTGGCATGACCAGGACTTGCGTGGTCGGCCCTGTCTGGATTCAGAGCTGTGAGCAGTGCATGGCAGACGGGGTCACTCACTTGTCCTCAGCGTGGCTCAGGGGTTGAGCGTCCACCTAGGAACCAGGAGGTCACGTTCAGTTTACAGTGTGGGGCGTGCAGGAGGGAGCCGATCCATGGTTCTCTCTCATCATTGATGTTTCTCTCTTCCTCCCCCTTCCTTTCTGAAATCTGCAAATATATACACATATAGAGAGATACAGACGTAGATAGATAATTTTTTTTAAACGGGATAAACCCAACACGGGTGTGGGCTCGTCCACCTTATGGCGTGAGGAATGGCGGGTGGAGCGGAACGCTGCCGGCGGTCCCGTGAGTGTAAAGAAGCCGCAGGGAGCGTGTCCTCTGTGGAGAGCTGGCTGTGTGCCATTCCCTCCGAGGCTCTCCCTTCTCTCTCACGAATCCCTCCTGCCCGTAGCCGTCCTGTACATGTGACGGTCAGCGAGCTTTCTAGAAAGAGCAGGTGGTGAAGGACCTCACAGGTGAGGAGAGCTTGCCCAGGGGAGGCAGGAGGCTGAGTGGGTGCCCCAGGCAGCTGAGCTGGCAGACACTGTCCGTTGCTCCCGAGGGGG
>PVJC01004686.1:0-62599 GCA_004026665.1 Murina feae | reverse complement strand
CATTCCCAGTGGTTCTGCTGTTAGGGTCAATTTGCATATTACCCTTTTATTATATAGGATGCCTAAATCAAACCATAAGAAGTATATTCTGCATTTATTAAAATATCTGGAGGCAGATAGACCACTATTTTCTTCAGTTACTCAAAGACAGAGTCTTGCTCCAGTCGTCTCCATTTAACTTTGATTCTAAAGCTTGTGATGTTATTTTGCATTATGGGTATTTTAGCTCCAGGCATTATCATCATAAATAGCTAGTTTACTAATAATAGAAAGAGAGCAAAGGGAAGGCCAGACATTATAAGAATGGTCATCTGGATGGCTTCCCCAGGAAGCTACAATGTCATGCTCCTCAGGGAACCACTAGTCCATCCCCTGCAGATAACTAAGGTAAAGGATCAAAGGAATAGGTGGGCTCATGCTCACTGAAGTTGGGGCAACATAGAGAAGGTGCTTGCCTGCTAGTTTAGTCTAGGGAGCAGTGGACTTGCTAGGGTGGCCCCTATCAGAAACACTCCAAATTTGGGAAAGTTAAACTCTCTAGACAAGGAGCTCCCTCCTCCTTGTTCATGCTCTCGTCCCCACTTGTTCTTGGTTTCTCCATGATCCACACGCGCCCATGCTCGCTCCTGCTCTCTCCATAGCCGTGTGGCCTTAAGCAGTAGCATGGCCCATAGCTGTGCAGACAGAGGCAATGGACTTCAGCTGGGAACGCAAGCTAAACTATCCAGATACTAGACTAGATTGTACTTTATATGGAACAGAAATCCTAGGCAGGGACTTTAATTCAGGCCCTGCTGAAGATGAGATTAGGGTTTTTCCATGGCAGAACAGACAGAGATGGGACCTGAAACAAGAACCCGCTTAATTTTACATCATCAATAAAATTTCCCATAAAACCTTCTCCTCCCATGGGTGCCTCAGGAAATGCTTTTCCTTGTAGCACCCCAAGAACTCCACTTCCACTGATAGATAACATGGGTATCATAGCATATCCTTCTCTACATCAATCATTTGTAAATAAAATTGGCTTAGATGAATTTTGATTCATTCTCAAACATATTCACATCTAGTGTTCCGTAAATGACTAAGAAAAGGAATGACTGAGAGTATTCAGCTAATATAGTATCTGTTATGTAATTCTATTATGCATGTCTATAAACTCACTTTTAATTCTGTTATTTAAATTTTATTAGAGTCAGAAAAAAATGAGAGTTTCTGGATCAATAAACTATTGACTTGTTAAAGTATATAAGTTTTTTTTCTAATTATTAGTCAAAGATTTTTCATGTTTTGTGTAAAAGAGTTTGTCTTCTCCAAAGAAAACAAAACAAACAAATGTGAGTACTATGAAAAAGAAAACTAGGCTCTTGGAAGTTGAAAAAATCTTACAGAAAAGCTTGGACATTTACCAACTTAATTATCTTACATTATTTATAGCAATGTTTTCCATCTAGTATTTATTGCTGTTTTAAATAAATAAATTTTATAATGCAATTATTTTTTCAAATATTTATTCATAAAGGTAGTTAAGAAGCCTAAGGCAAACATATGTTTCCTAATACACAGTTATCAAAAGATACATTCCTGTAAAATCTGCTGGGTCTAGACACTACTTAAATAAAGAATAGTTATGACTAGTGGCTGGCTCACTTCTCCAGATGCTTAAATACTCTCAAAATTATTTGGAATTTTTGCCATGATACTTCAGAAAGTCCAACTGATGTCATGAGACTTTTAATCCAATATACCTTGCACATATACTTCACTGTTTAATAAACACTACAGAAAACAAAATCTTACTTCCCTGACATATTCCTCTTTATTCTAAGTAATTGTGAACTTATTATATCAAATCTATAATAATAAAAGGTAATATGCTAATTAGACTGGACATCTTCAGGAAGTCATTCTCAACGTCCTTCCTGACAAAGCTTGAGCTGGAGGGAAGCCAGCCCGGATCCCAGGTGTCAGAGGGAAGCTGGTGGTGGCAGCTGGGGAAGGAAGGCCTACGCTTGCATGAATTTTCATGCATCGGGCGTCTGGTTAAGATATAACTAGCTTAATGATCCCTTTGACTATATTCTACTTCGCACCTTGCTGGTATTAATAGAACCGTGTGTATAGGCAGAAGTAGAATTTCCCTGAAAGTTGACACAATGTAGTTGGCAAGGTGTTATTTCCTAAATTCTAGTAGACAGATGCAAAAGATAGTGCATTAAGATAGTGCAATATTTTAAATTCTTGATGTTTTATTTTTCCAAAGAGAGCCCCAATATGCATACAACTACAAAATAAAAAGATATCACCGAACATCTGCTTCCTTGGTTCTTATTAAAACTGGAACTCAGATGTAAAATGTCAGTATCCTAAATATTAGTATAATTTTAAAATATACTGCAACATATTGTGAAGACATCAAATCTCTTGCTTATTTCCTGATCTTGCATGTTAAGTAAGTCTATCGCTGTTTTTTGGATGGATGTACTCTGTGTTTTCTTATCTGGTCTTTGTCCTAATGCTGACTGGTTTTAATTCACTCTGTGATTCATGCCGTATTGAAATGCCTCCTGGTAGCAGATACAATGCAATGAACTCTAGCATTTCTCAATCCTCAACCAGATCATCTCTGGCCTTCAAGCAGAAAATGATCACATATTCTAGAGTGAGAAAGTGAGCTCTAGGTCTTCCTCTGCCATTCATTAGCTGTGTGATTTTAAGATAAATCATAACCTTACTGGTCTCAATTGTTTAATGAGAGAATTGGCTTTATATCTTCTCATCTGTTATTCCTTTTACATTCTATATTCTTGGTAGTATAAACTACATTTTCCTTTGGAATCCTTATATGAATCCTACTCTTGTTCCTCTCTCCAAGCAAGTTGTTATTAAAGCTCTCCAAATGACCTCATCTACACTTCTCTGGGTCAACTACAGACCCCCTCTTCCTGTCTTCTTCTTAACCTTGTTTTTTTGCAACGTCTTTTTAAAAATATATATTTTTAAAATTTTTAGAGAGAGAGAAAGGAAGAAGAAGAGAGAGAAACATGGGCTTGAGGGTGAAACGTCCATCAGATGCCTCCTGCCTGCCCCCTACCAGGGATCAAACCTTCAAGCCAGGCATGTGGCTTGCCTGGGAACCAAATCAGCAACATTTCGGTACATAGGATGACACCCCACCAACTGAGCCACACTGGCCAGGGCTGCAAACTACTTTTAATGGCTAGTTCAATGCTCCATATATGAGCCCTTCAAAACAAAATTAATAAAAGGTACTAAATCATTATCAAAACCATGAAGAATCAGGCTGAGTTTTAACTGCAAAATTTGTTGTGAGAAAAGAAGTTTCTGTTACTTCCATTTCTTTAGTGATTCCATTAGTTTGTAAGTATGTATGTGATTTGGGGTGGGAGGTAGGGATTAAAGTATAAATCTATCTACGCAATTCAAATTACATTATCATTGTAGAAAAGCAGTTACACTCAACAATACAGTTTTAAGTATACAGACTCTTCATATTTGAAAAACACTTTAGAGCACTTCAGTGTTCTTAAATGGTCTGTTTCTCTCACAACTGAATATTTTAAATTAAAAATATCTGTCACATTACCCTTCAGAAATGTAGGGTATTTGAATTCTGCTTATAGAGTTCTCTATTTGAGTTAAGCCCCTGTGTGGAACACAGATACTGTTTTAGTTAGTTCCTTATCATTCATCTTCTTTTATGCAATTTCACATTCTAATATCAGCTTTTTATTTCACTTGGTGGCTTTCCTACACTGCATATTAAATCAATGAATGATTACATGTATGGGTGGTATAAATGATGTACTCTACCTAATTCAAAATTTAATAACCAAAAATAGTCTCCATGTGACTTTAAAAAAAATAGCTTTAGATATAACATGGCATTTTTTAGTAATCATTGGGGAATAGATGGGTTCCTGAAGCATTGTAAAGATAACTATATTTGCTAAATCCTGGTAATGCTTTTGTTTTTATATTCTTAAATCAAAGTATTTAAAAAATACTTTGCAAAGTGACAAGTGTAGGAAGCACAATTATCATTTGGAATAAGAACTTAATTGATAAAGTAAGTTGGAGAATTGAGACATTAAGTAAATAATTAAGTTGCAAAGTTTTATTTGGTATAAATTGTCTTGACTGCTTTTTCTTTTTTGTCAATTCACAATGTAATTTTTCAACTGTTTTTCCCTATCAATATCAGCTGTATAAAAAATGCAGTCATATATTCAGCATATGAATTTTTGGATTTGATAATTTATTAGATATATTTATCCCCACCCAAATTCATGAAGGCCATGCTAATTGTTATCGCAATAGTACCAATAATAACAAAACAACAACATATAAAGCATACTGTATGCCAGGTACTCTCCTAGTAGTTTTTTTTTTTTTTTCCATTTTCTTTTATTTTTAAAAGAAGTTAGACATTCATTAGAATTATAAATGTGAGGAAATATTTCTTCTTAACATGTTTTTACGGATTCTTTGGAAAGAGATGACAGGAGAGGGAGAGAAAGAGAAATATAAATCAGTTGCTTCCTGCACTCACCCCTGCAGGGGATTAAACCTGCAATCTGGGCATGTGCCCCGACTGGGAATCAAACTGGCAAACTTTTGGTGCACAGGATGATGCTCAACCCACCGAGAAACACCGGCCAGGACTCTCCTGGTACTTTTAAATTGATTTACTTAGTATACCTAAAAGCCCAAATGAGGTAGAAGTATTATCAGCGGTATATTATGGAGAAATGGAGGCACAATAATGGTTATGCTACCTGTCCATGTTCACATTGCCAATAAGGGTGAAAGTAGTGTTTCATTGTTCAAAAGGCACATGTAGTAAGAGAGAAAGCACAAGTCAAAAAATAAAGCAAAAAGTATGGATCTATGGCATCTGTTTGTAAAACTAAATATATCGAAACATATGCAGCCTGTACAGTAGGGGGAAAAAAGTCATTGCAGGAAGAGGTGGAATGTCTTGAATATACATTCAAGAAGGTAGAAATTTGCTCTAAAATGAACTCTCTTTAGATGGAATTGGGCAAAGGTAGATTTCTCTGGGATCCATATCAGAGGAGTATCAGGCCAAGTTTCAGCCACCATCGTAGGTCACAAAGAGAGGAATGTCTGCAGAGTGCTTCTATGAAGATATGTCCATAGGCCCTCTGTCCCATGACCTGCATGGAGGCAATGATAAGAGCCAGATCTAAGGGTGCCACCTAGAGAAGGACAATGGATGTCTCTATGGTAAATATGTGGTGATAGAAGACAAAATGTGCAAAAGTGTCACAAATATTCAGTGGGAGTTTCACGCCAACATTTGCTAACATTATATTTTTGTTATGTCAACTGATTCTAGGTAAGGTGTCATATATTACGTAATAAAAAAGAAAGCTATATTTCTTGATATAGGAGGTTGATTTTATGTACATGAAAAGATACTGCTGAAATGGTGATAGAATTTTGGATTTAATATGACATGCTAAGGCAGTTGTTGCCAATTGTATGGATCATCTAGAAAATTCTATATAATAAAAGGGTAATATGCAAATTGACCCTAATAGTAGAATGACCAGGAACAACTGGTCACTATGACACGCACTAACCACTAGGGGGAAGATGCTCTATGTTGTTCATAATTTTTTATCTTTGCACTCCCACAAGGAAAGCTCCACTTAGCCACAAGCCGGGCTGACAGCTGTGAGCACAGTGGCAGTGGCAGGAGCCTCTCCCGCCTCCTCGACAGTGCTAAGGATGTCAGTCAGACATCCCCCAAGGACTCACAGGCTGCCAGAGGGATGTCTGACTGCCAGCTTAAGACCGATTCCCTGAGGAGTGGGTCTAAGCTGGCAGGAGGACATCCCCTGAGGGGTCCCAGACTGCAAGAGGGCACAGGCCAGGCTGAGGGGACCCCCTCCCCAAATGCATGAATTTTCTATGCACCAGGCCTCTACTAACTACATAATAGTTTAAACAAATTATCAAGGGGCATTTTGAAATGCATGCTTGTAATAAAGTTGTGCACACTCAGTCTGTGTCCAATATTTTCACAAATACTACTACTATACTAGGTATTAATGTACTGTCTCTCACAAACCTATTTTTCAATACCCTCTTTTATGATGCTGGGCTAGAACACTGCAAAAATATGTGCTACTTTGTAGTCAGGACCTGTATAAGGAGTTCATAGAAGAGAATTCAATGGCTAAAGGAAAAGGTTTTTTTCCTTTTCATTGGCTTTCCTTTCATTTCAAATTTCCATTAGCATCTTTCATAAGTATTTATTTTTCGACCTGGCAATGAGTTCCAGAATCAGCAGTTTAATACTTTATCATTTATTTTGCTAATATCCAAAAGGGTACCATCATGCTTCCACAAATAAGAGCACCACAAAACTAAGTATATCAACTGAGAGTTCTAATTCTCACCTGAGCTTTAAGGGCCCTACTTAAACAGTACTCTTCTCAGCAGTCTCAGTTTCTTCACTGGGCCTTGCCTCTATTCTTTTATATTTTACATTCCCAACCTTTTTCTTTGATTCTCCAAGTTCTGTGGGTGGCATAGCTTCCTGGAATTTCTATTTCTGTGAAACCTCAGTGACACCAATTTTCTTCAGTTCTTCAAATCATAAGTAACACCTGAAACAGGAATTTTTAGGGGTATAATAGGACTGGTTTAGGAAATTTTGGAAGTTAAGAGGACCATGGAAGAAGCACAGGGCTGCAGAGCAACAGAAGGTATATTTCCATAGAACAGGCTGAAATGCTGCAACAGAATGAAAGAGCTGGGAACAGCAAAAGGTCTATATTTACAAAGTAAAGAGAAGAAAGCCCTTCATCCAGAAGGAAAGGAAGAAAGCCCAAAGGGAATAGGAAAACAATAAGGAAGGAGGGAAAGGAGGAGAACCTCACACCCACGTGAGGTTCAACCTTCCAGCCCAGGAATTACTATAGTAACCAGTCTAAGGGAATAGTGACCAATCAGAGGGGATATCAAGGCACCAGGATCTTCAGCCTTTATAAGCCATAGGAAAAGGAACTCAGTGGGACCCTTTCCCCCTCCCCATGTGGGAGTCTGTACTTGTTCTTTAATAAATCTCTACCTTTGCTATACTACCCTCTGTCTGTGGATTCATTCTTCAACTCCAGTGGGCAAAGAATCTGGGTTCTAGTCCAAAAAATCTGTAAGTTAAAATTTCTCTTTGGCTTCTGTATCTTGATCTTTGATATAAAAATTGGCATAAGCTATGAAACAATTTTAATGATTGCATGTAAAGATTGGTCATGTTGTTGGGCTTTCTTTCAAAGCTGATCTCCTTGGACACAGAAAATAGAACATGGGTGGTCCATGGCAAGCAGTGATAAGGCAGTCAGCTTTCAAGAGTGCCCTCAATAATCCACACCTGATGAACTGACTTCTTCATCCCCTTGCCCTCTACCTGAACCTTAGGCATTCCTTTTTACTCCCATAAATTTTGTTAGGACTGTCTCTCAGGCACAGATAGTCCATTGACCTGTTAATTCCAGGATTTAACTAAACCAGATAAGTAACTATGCTATTTCTACCTTCTGTAAATATGCTTGCTTGAATAATGGAAAAGTGAAGGGGGGTTGGGGAGGGGGGCCTTGAAATTTGAGCCTGTGATGGAAATCTGGTGTACATTCTTATCAGTCTATGGTCTAGTCACTGCCCTCTTTTAAATTATCTATCTTGCAGGACCTGTTGTCTTAAACATCATTACCACCTTGGGAAGGGCATAAACTATGACGCTCCCAGATGGAATTGTCAGGGCTGGCGTCAGGCCAGGCTTGAGACAGGGTCTCAAGGCACCGATCATAGATTTTTCTCTCTCTCTCTTTTTGCCTTTATAAGCTTATCCTTAACTTCATTTCGGGACCCCAAGGTTTGGAGTGGCGATAGCCCTTCACAGTCGACTTCGGCTTTGAAATAAAAGCTGCAAAATTCGACCCTCTGGTTGTGGCGTTTTCTATTAGACTCACTGAATTTCGATATAACACACCTTCAGGCCTTGGTATGGTCACCTTCCATGTTGAATTGGGGATGGACCCATGGCCAATTGGATAAGTTAGAAGACTCTAATATTTGTGAAGCTAGGTGGGTAAGGGCATTAAAGCTTCTGTGTATGAATTGTGCAATGCTCTTTCTGCGGGCAAGGGGAGCCAGCTTTCATGCCTTGAGGAGACTCAAGCAGCCCTACAGAGAGGCCTGTGTGCAGAGAAATGCATACATTTGCCAAATATTAGCTTCAACCTGCCAGGCATATGTGTGAGGCTACTTCTAGTCCCAGTCAGACCTCCAGGGGAGTGAAGCCATAGCCATCATATGATGCTATGAAACCATGTGTGACCTGCTCAGCCAGGTTTCTCTCAAACTCAGGCACCATATACTTGTGAGATAATAAATGTTTACTATATCTTTTAAGCCACTACATTTTAGATCTATTTGCCATGCAGCAATAAGATAAGTAAATAGTTTCACAATTAATTGAAGACATCATCTGTAGTTGCCTGTGATTGAGTCTTCATAGAAGTAAATGCCACATGAGACCAAGTAATGAATAGACTTCATTTGGGGAACAATGAAGAGTCAAGGACTCTCCTTCGAGAGTGTTTCTTCTGAGGGCATCCATTACAAAAAGAACTGACAAGCTAAGCTTTGTTTTTAACTCTCCCTAAGTTGCTATTGAAAATGAGAGAGCACTGGAATCAACCCTAAAATAAGCTCCCTTTTTAATCTTATGGCATCTGGGTCAATATTTTTTAAAACAACATTGAAAGTCTAACTGTTCAGATTGCAGAATCACAGCTTCCATTGAGTTGATACAATCTTCAAGGCTCTCCTGTCAATGCCAAGACAGGGATTGTGAAGAAGTGGAAACCTATGGCTTTATTTTGAGAGATATGGGGCGTCCACATTAAGCTTAGGATTTTGAATCTCTGAGACTTTCTGATGCTGTCAGTAGAAGCACCCTACCCTACAATGAAGAAAATCAGATTTTCCCTATTTTATAAGCATCCAATAACCTTAACTGGAGTTGACTAGAGAAATACCTATTCTCCTCAATGCCTGTGCTAATTATTACTTGTTACCACTAAACACTAAACCTGGAATCATTACCATATATCAGCATGTACAGTGGGACAAGTACAAATTGCTTATACTGTTATGCTCAGATTTCGTGATCCCCAAAGACCACTAGTGAGCCCTGAGTCCGATGCAAAAGCAAAGAGCCTTTATTCGACCTAGCTTGAGCTCAATCCCACACACACTCACCGATGCAGTGGTAGGGCAGGGAGAGAGCGAGTTTCAGGAGAACAATAGGTTTTATAGGGGGTCTGGAAGTAGTGGGTGGGATAATGTGTGTGGCACCTGTTGATTGGTCGAGGGAAGGAACAGGGTTTGGTTGCACAGGGGGCAGGATGCAGTTAGCCTAATTTGGACTTGGATTATTTCCTCTGCATCCCTATTGGCCGGTTTGAGTCAGTCTTGCACTGCCCTTTCAGTAGTTCCAGCCTCCCCCCACCAAAATAAATAAATAAATAAATAAATAAATAAATAAAAGCACAAAATTTAGTTAATTTACATCTATAGCAACTGGGATAACCTATGATGGGATGAATTACACAAGTTTTGGAACAAGTAAGAGAAAATATAACATTTGAATTAGGCCAAATTTGTAGATTCTGTATTTAATGTGTTAACTCATATAACTGCAAGTAGTTCTAATAGTTGACTTAATTGCCTGACAAAATTTTGAGTTTAGTAGTGGCATATATTTAATTAGGTTGAGGTGCTACAACTTATCTGCCATAATAGAGAGAAAGTAATAAAAAAGCTCAAGAAGATAGAAATATTAAAATGGTTTTAACATGTGATACCTACAACCAAACTATTTTAAAACTATAGTCTTTGAGAGCCTCAAAGAGAACAGTCACTTCACTAATACATGAAGATATACAGTAATGAGGGAGAAAAAAAAAACATGCTTAAAAAGCTTTGTAGTCACTGTGCTCTAGCAGTAAGAGATACCACAGTAGAGATCAGTTCCTCATTTTGCTGAGGAAAATGGGGGCAGGGTTGGGGGGGTTGTGGGGAGACCAGCAGCCTAACTCTGTATCTAGTTAATTAATGCCACTAATGCATATTCCTGGGATCTACCTGGGAAAATAGGACTTTAGGTGTGTCTCACAGTCTGCAAAAGGTCTGGAAGTCTGATCCATACATGGTAGACAGAGAAACTAAAGAGTATAAAGAGAAAGCTTCCTCCATATTGATTTGCTCAGGATTTGGAGAATTGACCCCCTGAGTCACTGTACTAGTACATGTGAAACATCTGGAAATAAATGTTTTTTTCTTGTGTCTCTGGGTAGTCCTGTGCATTTTTCAGTCACCTGGTAAATTCTGTAACAATTTTAGTAGAGTGTCTATCCTAGAGTAATAGAGGTAAAACAAAAGTAATTAATAGCTAAAGACAGCAGGAGCATCAATAATTAATAGGAAACAGAAACAAACTGGTATTTGAACATGTTGCCTACAGTGAGGAGGAAGCTGGTCTTGCAAGGAATGTCAGGCCACAAAACTGAACAAAGCCCTGTCCTCTGGGAGGGCAGGGGGCTTTCGGGGAAAGGTAGATGAACAGAATACTCCCTTCAGGGCCTCGGGGGAAGGGAGTATATTTGCAAATCAATGAATTTGAGGGGTAGTGATAAAGCAAGGTTCTCATGTGCTACCCCCACTCTGATTTCCATTTGTAACAATCCCTGAGTCCACACGTGTTATTAAAACTGTGATTTCTCTGCTTCTTCAAAGTGTTGCTTAGTTTTTTGGTCTTTCTGAAGCAATAGAAATGTCAGGAAATGGGTAAATGGCCTCAGTCCTGTCAACAATAAAATAGTTGGACAGCTTAGTAAATGTTTACCTGATCTATATAGCAGAAAAGTACCAAGTCTAGTCACTGGAAACATGCCTGAGGTATTGATAATGGAGAGTAAAGGCCTTTCAGTTGAACCAGTTCATAGGTTAAAAGCCCCTTTAGAAAAGTAGAAACTGTGGACCTTTGGAACAACACTTCATCTATGACGGAGGCATAGTTTTAATGCTTTCACCAAGAGATCAGTGACCTTACACTAGAATGACTGTGGATTGGGCAAAAGAAAATACTGAGATCCTTCAGGCATTTTAGACAAAGGCTCTGAATTGAGACTAATTTCTTGAGACCTAAAATATTGTGTTCTGAATCCAAAATTAGATCTAGTGATGGTCAGATGATTATTGGGGTTTTGAATGGATCAGTAATCCAGTATGTTCACAGGCCCACATTATATAAATATGCAAATTGACCGAATGGCAGAACAACTAGTTGCTATGATGTGCTCTGACCACCAGGGGGAAGATACTCATCACAGGAGCTGCCCCTTGGTGGTCGGTGTGCTCCCACAGAAAGAGCACCACTCATCGACAAGTTAGGCTGATGGCTGGCAAGTGCAGAGGCCCATCTCCACGTCAGGGCTAAGGATATCCAACTGCAGCTTACACTAGCTCCCCAAGGAGAGCAGAGCAGGCCTAAACTGGTAGTCGGACATCCCTTGAGGGCTCCCAGATTGAGAAAGGATGCAGGCTGGGCTGCAGGACCCTCCCCACCCCAAGTGCATGAATGTCATGCACCAGGCCTCTCGTATTTATATAATTTAAATACTTAACAACTGTTAACAACTGGCAGTGTTCTCCCATGAGCATTCTGACTCATGGAATAAGTCTCATTATGGTGGGAATAATCATGTAGAAGCCTCTGAAATGTGACCTCCTCCTTAGGATAATAAATCATATCTTTCCAAATTACAATCTTGGGATTGTAAATAATAATGCGACAAATAAAACTGTGAAATATTCAAGGTGAAGGTGTGGGGAAATATTATCATAACCTCATCAATTAACCTGATAGGCTTGTGCAGAGGCAGATAGGTATTGGTAAATTATTATGATTTATCTCATACTTAACTAAATGTGACTCTATTTGAAGTTGCTGCTCCAAATAGAATATATTGCTAGAGTAAAATATCGTAACATCTGGCACCTGGTATGTAGCTATTAACATAGAAAATGTTTTCTTTTTACTTTTTTTTTAATACAAAAGCTACAAGAAATTATTTTCTTTACTTGAAAGGGTCAAAAACATATTTTTATAATCTTTTATCTCTTCTACTTTGCTCAACTATAATATAGACTATTAAATTCTTGACTCTTATTTCTAAAAATAACACACTTATACAACACATTAAGGATAAATTGATTGAACCTAAAAACAAAAAAGTAGCAAAAATTGTATATTTTTAAGTTATACTCAATTGTATTAGTATTAGTTATACAACCCCATGTGATTAGACATTTATATAACTTACAAAGTGATCAACCAATAGATCTAATACTCATCTGATACCATATATAGTTACAACAATATTATTAACTATATTCCCTATGCTGTACTTCATATCCCTGTGACTATTCTGGAAGTATCAGCTTATACCTCTTACTCCCTTCACCTTATTCATCCACCCCCAACATTCCTCTGATCTGACAGCCATCATATTTTTCTTTGTACCTAGGAGTCTGTTTCTGTTCTTTTTGTTTACTTTGTTTTTTTAAATTTCACATATAAGTGAAATCTTATGACATTTGTCTTGCTCTGTAAGACTTATTTCCTCAGCACAATAAACTCTAGGTCCATCCATGTTATTTCAGATGGCAAGATTTCATAATTTTTTTTTTTTTTACAGAGAGGAAGAGAGAGGAATAGAGGGTCAGAAACATTGATGAGAGAGAAACATCGATCAGCTGCCTCCTGCGCACCCTCTACTGGGGATGTACCCACAACCAAGGTATATGCCCTTGACTGGAATTGAACCAGGGACCCTTCAGTCTGCAGGCTGATGCTCTATCCACTGAGCCAAACCGATTAGGGTAAGATTTCATACTTTTTTTATGGCTGAATCGTCTCCATTGTGCAGATTAGGATAAAAGTTGTATGTAAAACACAGAAGTTATTATTTTGTTACTATTTATTAATTATTGTATAATTTTCAATTTGAACAGCTATAAACCTAATTTCCCCCACCTTCTATATATGCTGCACATCTTCTTTATCCATTCATTTATTGATGTACACTTAGATTGCTTCCATATCTTGGCTATCTAATCTAATAAAAGCATAATATTGAAATTGACCATTTCTTTTGGATGCCTAAGCCACGCCCACCAGCCAATCAGGGCGACTGTATGCAAATTAACCCAGCCAAGATGGAGGCCGGCAATCACGAAGCTGAGTAAACAGGCAGCTTCCATTGTAGCAGGAGTAAAACTGTTTGCCGGCCGCTGGGTTTCTCCCGGCTCCAGGCAACAACATATTTGCAACATTGTCTCAATTATAGAAGCCTCAGAGGTGAAGCAAACAGCAGTCCTGGCTGCAACTACTAAGGCAGCATTATCTCAATTATAGAAGCCATGAGCTGAAGCAGACAGGAGGCTTCGTTACCTTCGTTACCTGTCTAGGCTTCGGCTTAAAGGAACAGTGTATCAATTATAGAAGATAAATAAATCCCAGAAACCTGCTTCCAGCCAGCCTTGCTGGGACATTGAATCAATGGGAGCTGTGGGCAGCCTGAAAGCCTGAAAACAGCCCTCTGTCCATCACCCATGCTGGGCACACCCCAATGGGGTGAGGGATCCCACTGGAGGGCTTGGCCAGCCTGCAAACAGCCATCAGCCCCTCACCCAGGCTGGCCAGGTAACCCAGTAGGAACCCAAAACCTGAAGGGGCTGTGGGCAGCCTGAAAACGGTCCTCAGCCCCTCACCCAGGCTGGCCACACCCCAATGAGGTGAGGGTCTACACTGGGGGGCTTGGCCAGACTGAAAACAGTCATCAACCCCTCACCCAGGCTGGCCAGGCACACCAGCAGGTGGACATCTCCAGAGGGGTCTCAGACTGCGAGAGGGCACAGGTCGGGCTGAGGGACTCCTGAGTGCACAAATTTTTGTGCACTAGGCCCCTAGTTATAAATAATGAAGCAATAAGCTGCTGGATGTTTGTATCTTTTTTATTTAGTGTTTTGGGTTTCTTCAGGTAAATGTCCAGAAATGGAATTACTGAGTCCTTCCTTGTCTCTTGTTATAGCTTATGTTTTAAAGTCTATTTTGCCTGTTATAAATATTGCAGCCCAAAGTTTTTTGTTTTGTTTTGTTTCTATTTTCATGAAATATATTTTTCCATCCTTTTACTTTTAGTCTCTGGGTGTCTTTAAATCTAAAGTGAGACTCTTGTACACAGTGTATGTAAGGGTCTTATATTGTTATCCATTCAGCTACTGTCTTTTGATTGGAACATTTAATCTATTTGCCTAAAAAGTAATTATTGATATATATGTATTTCTTGCCAGTTTATTATTCATATATTTGATCTTTAATTCTTCTTCTTCTTATAGAAGACCCTTTAATAATTTTTATAATACTGACTTGGTGGTGATGAACTCTTTTAGCTTTTTCTTGTCTGGGAAGATCCTTATCTGTCCTTTGATTCTAAATTATGTTTTTCTGGGTAGAGTCATTTTGGTTGTAAGTCCTTGCTTTTCGTCACTTTGAATATTTCTTTCCAGTCTTTCTAGACTGCAAAATATCTTTTGAGAATTCAGCTGGCAATCTTATGGGAGTTCTCTTGTAAGTAACTAAATGCTTATCGCTGCCTTCAAAATTCTCCCTTTGTCTTTAAACTTTTTCCTTTTAATTATGATATATATTGGAGTGGGCCTCCTTGAGTTCAACCTGTTTGTGACTTTATGCTTCCTTGACTTGTATGTCTATTTGCTTCACCGGGTTAGGGAAGTTTTCTGTCATTAATTTTAAGATATCTTTTCAATTTCTTGCTCTTGCTCTTTTTCTTCTGTCACCCCATGATGCAAATGTTTGTATGCTTGAAGTTGTTCCAGAGTCTCCTTACACTATCCTGTTATTTTTAGATTCATTTTTTATTTTGCACTTCTAGTTGAAAGTTTTTTTCTTCCTTATATTCCAAATTGTTGATTCAATCCTCTGTTTCATCTACAATAGACAACCCTGTAATTTATTTTACTCTTCAGATAGTGTATTATTTATTTCTGACTAGTTCTTTTTTATGTTTTCTGTCTTCATTTTTATGTTTCCTATCTGTTTGTTGACATTAACACTATGTTCCTTTACTCCTATTCTAAATTCATGGAGCAGCTTTATAACCAGTGTTTTGCACTCTGCATTTACTAGATTGCTTGTTTTCATTTTGTTAGTTCCTTTTCTGGAGTTTTGCTATATTCTTTTATTTGGGACATGTTTCTTTGTTCTCATTTAGGTTGCCTCCCTGTGTTTATTCTATGTATTAGGCAGAGCTGCTATGTCTCTCCATCTTGGTAAAGTGGCTTAATGTAGTAGGTATCCTGTAGGGTCCAGTAGTGCAGCCTCTCTAGTCACCAGAGCTGAATGCTCCAGGTGCACTCCTGTGTGGACTGTGTGCACCCTTATGTTGCAGTTGAGCCTGATTGCTATTGGCAAGTTCATGGAAGGGATTTCCCCACCCTCACCCCAAGCTTATTGGTTTCAAGGACTGGTCGTGACCACTGTGCAGGATCTGCTGTGCAGGGGCTGGCCCCAGGGAGAAGAACTCATTTCACTGCGTCACAAGTGCCAGCCGAGTTCACCCCTTGAGTGTATCGCTCATGCAAGTGGCTGTATGGTGTTTCAGCATGATTTGAAGCTGCCCACCAAGTGTGTTGGCTCTGTTGCCTCCAAAGAAGAGCAGATCAAAGTCAGATGCTACCTTTGCCCTGCCCAGGGTCACATGGCATGAGCTACAAAGTAATCTGCAGTTGGCTGCTACTTGTTCTGGGTTTGGAGGTGCTCAGAAGAGGCCATCCTGTGAAGCAAATGCTGCTGCCATTAGTGCTGGGCCTGGGGACACTTAGCAAGAGGTATGGCCTACATAGAGGCCAGATGCCGCTTGAGAGGTTTTAGGAAAGCTGGCAGTGTGAGCCAAGACGGGCTATTTGTGTGCAAAACTCACTGGAAAGGCTTGGGTTGACCCAAAAGTTGAGTGGGGCATGATCCTGGGGAATCACCAGGAAAGTCAAAAGAATGGTGTTAGGTTGTTGGAGATTTATATATGCACCCACGGAGGTTTTGTGAGGGAAAGCTCCACAAAGGAGCAATGGACTCAGCCAGCACTTCTCTCTGGATGAAAGCTGCCTCTCCAGTTTGTACTCGAATTCCAGACAATTCAGTTCCTCCCGTAGGTCCCTGGAGCCTTTCCAGCTGCTGGTCCAGGGCTGGAGCGCAGAGCCACTATGTCCAAGGAAGTCTGCATATAGGAGCTTCAACAAGAATGCTTGGCACTTCAGCAGCCTCCGTTCACCTAGTCACAATCTCCACTGGTTCTATAGCCAGAAGTAACAGGAACTTTACCTCCTGGCAGTGGAACGGGGGCTGGAGGATCTGGCACTGGACTGGAACTCCTGGCTTCTCAAGAAGGACCTCTGCAGTTAAGATAATCCTGTTGATTTTTATCTACCAAAGGTGTGGGTGGGCCCAGGCTGTTCAGCCTCTCCACCCCTCCTACCAGTCCCAATGAGATGTCTTTATATCCAAAACTTGAGGCCCAGTGCAGGGATTCGTGCATGGGGGGAGGGCGTGGGTGGAAGGTCCCTCAGCCAGGACCCCTCAGGAGGTGTAGCAGTGTGTGAAAGCAGCAGGTGGCTGGAGAGGAGCCAGAGCTGGGCCAAGCACCTCCCAGCTAGGCACTTGCTGCTCTCACTGCTAGTCTGCCGCTCTCTTGCCACTCACCACTCTCTCGCTGCTCCCTCACAGCTGTCCTCTGTCCCTGCTTCTCCACCACTCTTGCCTGGCTCTCTCGCGCTCTCTCTCCACTCTCTCACCACTCTTGCTGCTGCTTAGCGCTGCCATAGAGGCAAGAGAGGTTCCTGCCACCACTGCTGCGCCCGCCAGCCATGAGCCTGGCTGAGCAGTGCTTCCCTTGTGGGAGCGCACTGATCACCAAGGGGCAGCTCCTGCTTTGAGCCTCTGCCACATGGGGGTCAGCACATGTCATAGCAAGAGGTTGAACTCCTGCTCAAACTCTCAGTCGAGGGGACAATTTGCAAATTAGGCTTTTATTATACAGGATTATAGGATCTCTGTTTAATTAGATTTCAGGCAGTTCTGAACGATGGTTGCCTGTAGTTTAGTATAATTTTGATGTGGTTGTGGAAGGTTGAGTGCTGTATTTACCTATGCTGCAATCTTCACCAGAAGCCTAGCGAACATTTAAAATATTTTAGTGAAACAGAAATTGATACACAGTTACCAAAAATTCAGATACCCGTCACCTTAGTAAAATTTATAGACCTCTAATGTTATCAGAATTGTGTCAAGATATCAACTACATTGTAAAATATGAAGTTAATCTGACGTGGTGCCTCACACAACCTACCACAACCAGAGAGGAAAGGAGAGAGAGAGAGAGAGAGAGAGAGAGAGAGAGAGAGAGAGAGAGAGAGAGAGAAGAGAGAGAGAGAGAGAGAGAGAGAGAGAGAGAGAGAGAGAGATGATATTTATGAAATAGGAAGTTATGATATGAAATTCAGTTTGGAGAAATAAAAGTTCAGATCGTATAGAACCATAGTAAGTCTTAGTAAAAATTTGGGAATTTATTTCATATGAACTAGGAATTCATTGGAGTATGGATTTATAAATGAGCAGAACCAGAGGAATTTTTTTTAAATCTAGTGAATCGTTTGAATAATTTCTAATTCAAATCAACCTCAAATTTAAGTAAAATACACAACTCATATAATTGTGTTTAAACACTGATTTTAAATGTTTTCATTTGTGATATCTGAAAAAAAGTACAGATATATTTGAACTAGTAACTATAAGTTTAACATGACATTAGAATTTATATATATTTCTAAGAAATTTATGCTATTATGAAATCTCAGACCCATTTTGCTCTAGGTTTATCTCACCTCATCAAGGCATATTGCTTTTATAAGAAAATAAAACAATTTTACTGAATGTACCTATCGTGTGCCCATATGAAAACAGATTTATTCATGAACCCATGGAATATTACAACTAAGTAAATTAAATTTTTCATAGTATTTTACTGCCTTAGCTAGAATCAATGTTCAATTCAGTGTAGCAGTCAAATAAAATAATTTTCATGCACTTAAGTCAATATTTAACTGCAAATAAATTCTTTATATAACTATTTAACTATTTATGCAAGAGTATATTTCCTAGAATCTAATATTGAACTGAAAGTTCTGTATTTAAACATCTATCTTATAACCAAATAAAACAACAGCAACAAAAGCAACAAAAATCTACCACCACAAATATATTGGCTGTCATTTTTCAAATAAAGATTCCTCTTGATTGAATGATATTTAGCATGAGATTGGGGAAAACTAGATTTCATAGCTGAAAGCAAGATATAAATGCCTATTTAAAAATTGAAAGAAAAACTTTTTTTCTGTAACTAAAATAAAGAAAATAGAAGGTATCTTGGTGGTACACTCTTGAGTTAGAAATGCGTAACACTCTTTGTCTGGCAGGTGATTTGTCAAACATCTTATTTGACACTCTAAAGTAATTGCAAACATTGATAAAATGATTTGAATGCAAATAAGACATTTAATTTTTAACACTTATTTATTGATGTAAAATGAGGGAAAGCTAATTTTCTAAGGCAGTACAGTGTCTCTTTTATCAGTAACACCTGTTGTTTTACAAGTTTTAATTCCAACGCCTATCCAATATTCAATTCTAAATTCTCCTCTCTGGAGAGTAGATCCCTGGATTCTGTAGTTGAACATGTAGGCTATTCATTTTTAATATATATGTATTATTTTTATAGAGAGGAGGGGAGAGGGATAGAGAGTCAGAAACATCAATGAGTGAGAAACATCAATCAGTTGCCTCCTGAATACTCCCTACTGGGGATGCGCCTGCAACCAAGGTACATGCCCTTGACTGGAATTGAACCCGGGACCCTTGAGTCCGCAGGCCAATGCTCTATCCACTGAGCCAAACTGGTTAGGGTGAGGCTACTCATTTTTAAATGGACAGGTGGATGTTAAGATCACAGTTCAAATTTTTTTTTAATATAAAGATATTGGCTTTTATTTTTTTCAAACTCAGTGACAAAATGAGGTTATGGTCTCTGGAAATGGATGAAATGCTTTACTCACCTGGATAAATGAATATTGAGTTTCCTTCAGTAGCCTCTTATAGTTTTAAAACATAAGCCTTATTCTAAAAGTTAAAATTAGCATAAATACCTGATAATTAAATATATCATTGGGAAAAAGTTATTAAGATAATTAAGTGTGTTTTCACTTCATTCAGGAACCAAACTTGCTTGTTTGCTTTTTTAACTTATGGTGTGGTGAATACTTACAACTCTATTAGATTCACAGGGAATGCTTAATAAATGTGCATTATTTTTATTATTATAAAATATGTGATGTATGCATATCAACATAAAAATTGAGTTTGATTCTTTAATAGTTGAAAGCCTATCAGAATATACAAATAAGTATAAAATTAGGATTAAATGACAAGTGGCATATGAAAGGTCCAAACAAGGCCAAGGAGATTTAGAATAATGGGAGGTAATGTTTACAATTCATGCAGACTTTAATATTTTCAGCAATGGTTCTAAATGTACATACTTATAAATACTATAAATTTAAGAATACTTATATAATATTTTTCATTCTTAAAATCTGAAGTGAAGTATATTTATTTAATACATCACAAATTTGGGTTTAGAGACTTAAGTTAGTTGATAAAATTCATGACTTATGTAGAGCAAAAGGGAATCAAAGCTAAATACTTTTTCTCTGTAGTGGATGCTCCTAATCAGAATGCAAATAAATTAGATCTTACTCTTTCTTAGAAATATCTTATAAATTTCCTTAGAACTTGACCAATTAAATGTCTCTATGTTACACATTGAAGAAAGTTGTTCTTCAAAGATAATTAGCACAAAATTCTTCAGAATTTTTTTACTTACTCTAACAGTTTTCATCTTATTCCACGATAGATACAATACCAGTCTTAGCATGGGAGCCAGTCACATGTAAGATATAGTCTGTGGATCCTTAAATGACACTCTCTCTTGTCCCCTTCACATATATCTTTGCATAACACTTGGCATTACGCTGTATTTTGTTGGCTCCAGGAAGAGAAAACATCATTTAATTTAAGTTTTATATGAACACAATGTAACATGGTGACACATTATAACATATGATTTCATTCTGTGGCTAATCTCTTGCTTTGACCGGTTCTAATAGCATGCTTCTGAAGTCTATTCTTAAAAAAAACATATAATAAATGTTGAGCATCCTAGTAGATTTAAGTAAGAGGTGTTGTTACCAGACCTTGAACCAGGTTCTTGTGTCTCAAAGTCATAAAATGAGCACTGAACTCAGTAATAAGATTAAGCGGATAGAGTTTATTTTATTTCAAAGTGTGTGTGTACAAAAGAGTAGAATAGAAAAGAGAAATGAAATGGAGTTCCCCAACTGGAGTGTATTTAGGGGCCTTGGAGTGGGTGTGGGGCTTGAGAATGAGGATGAGCTCAGTTGTCCCATGATTGTCATTTGTTGGCCATTGATCCTGAGGTGGTCACGAGATATTCCCCATGGTCAGTGGCCCACTCAAAGGGCCTGTAATATAATGCATGCACAAACATTCTACTATCATTTATTTGACAAGACAATTTGCAGAACATGATGTTAACAGACTATATCATTATTGTACATTCTTTCCTTTAAGGTTGTGGTAGGGTTAATTTCAACTACAAAATTTCATTGAAGTCAAAGAATCTAATTTTATTTTTCTTAAGGCTAATAAATTGCTGAATCTTAGTCAATAAGTTTTAAAGAGTTCTATTTATTCCACTTGTTTTGAAGAATAAGGATGATGGGAGAATATGATTACTTATAAGATTCTGAAAAAAAAAATGTAGTCTCAGAACTCCTCTGAGATGGAATTCTTCAGGTCAAGATGGAGTCCAGATGTTACCCCTACACTGTCTCAGTATCATTTAAATAGAATCAGAAACCAAAATGGAGGAAAAAATTACATAGCAGAAAGACAAACATACATTAATGGAATAAGAAAAACTTAAATAAAATAAAAAGTAAAATAGAATAAATAAAATACTCTCTGTGAAAGGAGTTAAAGCAGAATTAGGTAGGTTAGAGTAGGGGGTGAAAGAAGAAGGAATTGTGGAGCTAGCTGAAACAAGCAAAAAATGTGCTTTTCAGAAAATAGGACGGCAGAAAACCAGGCTGGGTAGCAGAAAAACAGGGTATTTTGAAATAAGGATTTTTCTTGCACATGAAAGAAAATAATGTTGCAGAAAGGCCAGCAACCAATGAGAGAGCAGCACAGATAGTCAAAGAAGGCCCTTTAGCAGATATAAGGGGAAGAGCAGAATGCTTTGGGGCAAACCATTTGAATCTCCCTCTTGAGAGGGAAGCTTGTGTTTGCAATCAACTCCTGCCTTGTTTGAACCCCTCTGGTCCAGGGCTTTATTCTTTGATTCCATGCGACAAGACCCAGGGGAAAATTTCCCTCTCACTGCTTCTGGTATCATTTGGACACAGAAAGGGTAAGAATTTTCACTTGGTAGATAGAATTAGCTTTGTGAAAGAAAAACTGCGAAAGTATACTAGAACATAGAGAGAAATATGATGCTAGATGGTAGATATGAGGAGCAGAATAAGTATTAAGCTTCAGTATTTTAAGTGGTTTAACTTAAACCACTTTGACTAGGGCTTTAGCTTCTGGTTAGGATGCATACAAATTTAGGTTTAAAACCAATCTGAGAATTGTACTTATTAAAAAAATAAAACTCTCCCTAACTGCTTTGGCTCAGTGGATAGAGCATCGGCCTGGGGATTGAAAGGTCCCAGGTTTGATTCTGTTCAAGGCATGTACCTTGGTTGTGGGCTCATCCCAGTGGGCGGTGTGCAGGAGGCAGCTGATTGACGTTTCTCTCTCATCAATGTTTCTAACTCTCTATCCCTCTCCCTTCCTCTCTGTAAAAAATTAATAAAATATATTTTTAAAAAATCTCAATTAAGTAAATTCAAGAAAATAATGAACCTTTTATAGGAGAGAATAGACCCATTTTTTTCCCTCAAGTGGTAGCAGCATGAGGTATCTATACCTATAATAAGGTATATGCAAATTGGTCAGGACACTGTCATGTAATGACCCATTAACAGGAGGGCAGGGCAGTGAGCTACAAGCAGTGGAGAGCTATGAGTGGCAATGGGCAGAGCTGAGGCAAGTGGCAGTGAGCTACTTGGGCATGGATTCGTTTGCAGGGTCACTAGTCTCATATAGATGGGGTAAGAGAAAGTGGGATAACTTGTAACATGCTGTTTGCAAGTCCACATTGTCTAGTGTGAGGGGTTCAATTAGAAAATATCCCACCACAGTTTCACCTGCCAGCATTTCTCTTCATCACATGTGATGAATGTTTATGGATAAGGTTGTACGTTATGACAACAATATTAGAGTAATATAGGAGAATATTCTCATGTTTCAAATACACATGTGAGATTATTTATGAATTGTGTCATGTCTGTAATTTAATTTAAAATTGGTAAAATAGTGCCTGAGTTTGCATGGTTAATAGGGGAGAAGTGTTAGAAGGCATTTGGAAAGTATGTTATATGATTTTTTAAGAGAAAACAAATCTACGTGTTTATAAATTTTTTACAGATGGAAAATGCCTTCTTCAAAACCACTATCATGTATAAAAGTAGTGTACTTCTAAACATGGTATTGTTGAACTTATTTGGGAAACAAAATAATTCCATTAACAAAAAGATTACCATGTTTACCTGAAAGGGTTGTTCTAATTTTATTTTTCTTAAGGGTAATAAATTGCTGAATCTTAGTCAATAAGTTTTAAAGAGTTCTATTTATTCCACTTATTTTGAGGACTCAGGATGATGGGAGAATATGATTATTTATAAGATTCTGCAAATATTTATATATTAGAGGCCTGGTGCATGAAATTCATGCATGGAGAGGCCTGTCCCTCAACTGGGCCTGCACCCTCTTCAATCTGGGACCTCTTGGGGGATGTCCGACTGCTGGTTTAGGCCCAATCACTGGATAGGGCCTAAAACAGCAGTCAGACATCCCTCTTGCATCCCTCTTGCAATGCTGGCTCCTAACCACTTACCTGCTTGCCTGCCTGATTGCCCCTAACCACTTCTGACTGCCAGCCTGATTGGCCTCTCACTGCTCCCTTGCCTACCTGATTGACAACTAATTGGTCCCTTGCCAGTCTTTTCTTCTCCAACTGCCCTCCCCTCCTGATCTGATTGCCCACAACTGCCCTTCCCTGCTGGCCTAATTGCCTCAACTGCCCTTCCCTGCCAGCTGGATTTCCCCAAGTGCCCTCCCCTGCCAACCTGATCACCTCAAACTGCCCTCTCCTGCTGGTCTGATTGCCCACAACTGCCCTCCCCTGCCAACCTGATTGCCCCCAACTGCCCTCCCCTGTTTCGACCCACCTCCTCCATGCCACTCGGACCCGTGGGACCCCAGGGCTCACTATGCAGAGCAACCATCGGGCCCCTCCTCTGGTGTGCATGCAGCCATCTTTTGGCAGCCATCTTGTGATGATGTCACTCAAAGGCATCACACGAGGGCATGACTCCACATAGGCTTTTAATATATAGGAATCCTTGAGTAACAGCAAAAACAAAATGAATTATTTTATCTGATTCAATTTGCTCTTGTCTTTCTAAAGTGAGAAATATGTCTATCACAAGAGCCTTTACTATTTTTTAGGAATCTGCTTTAAGACAGGAAGAATATTAGATCATCCTAAAATCATAACTAGTTAGGAATGTCTTCTTGGTCTATCACCAAGTTTTAGATAAAGTTGTTTGTATTTTGGGTTTTTTTTTTCTTTTGTTTTTATTTGAATGGTTATAACAAAATATTAACTGGGTGGTTTATTTAAAAAATAAAAATTTATCTTTCACATTTTTGGAAGCTGCAAGTCCAAGATCATGGTGCCAACATGGTCAGTTTCTGGTGGGAAACTGTTTCTTAGTTTTTTTTTGTTGCAAACTAAGAAATTCTCTTTGCATGTGCACATGGTTAAAGGAAGAGAGAAGAAGCAAACTCTGTTATGACCCTTGTAAGATAATTAATCCCATTATGAATTTATCTAATCCTAATCACCTCCCAAAGGTCCCACCTCCCAATACCACCCCATGGGAAGGAGGGTTTCAACACATGGATTTTGGGGAAACACAAACATTCAGTTAATAACAGTTGATCAGAAAAAATTAGACAATGAAAATTTTTGTTGACAAACAGCATGTCTTTTTAATATGTTTTGAACAATTTTATGAGTATTTTAATAAAACTCCATAGATAAATGTGATGTGTATCTCCAATTGAAAACTACTGCCCTTGAAAAAAATATTAGATTCAAATTCAAAATGTAAGGTTAAAGTCAGGTTGATATATTTTTTTAAATAACTAAAATTATTATTAATAACACTATACAGTGGTTACATAATGTCATGAAGCAAAACACCACTAGGACTTTGTAAACATAAAAATAATCATGTCATAGGGACTGAGGGCATTAACTTTCTCTAGGAATTTCCCAAACAGTGTGTGTGTGTGTGTGTGTGTGTATGCTTTATATTCACAACACTAGAGGCCCGGTTTATGAAATTTGCACATGGAACAGCGGGTGTCCCTCAGCCTAGCCTGCACCATATCACAACCTGGGACCCCTTGTGGGATGTTGCAAGGGATCGGGCCTATACCAGCAGTTGGACATCCCTCTCCCAATTTGGCACCACTGGCTCCTAACCAGTCACCTGCCTGTCTGCCTGATCACCCCTAACCATCGCCTGCCTGCCTGATTGCCCCTAACCGCCTATGCCTTCGCTCCCTCTGCAGCATCTTCGTCCAGAAGAACGTCTGGAATGACATTGGGAAGGTCGTTTGGCTGTCTGATCTAATTAGCATATTACACTTTTATCATTATAGATTGTACATTTGTGTATTTGACCAAGGAAGACAAGCATCCCCTGGGAATTGACAACTGTCCCATAAAATTTATCAATAGTAACATATTAAATAAGCCTACTAGTTGTTTCTAGTACCTCTCCTTTCATAATGTAAGTGAACAAATATTTGTGATTTTTTTTCCAGAAGTCCTCTGAGAAATCTCAAGGAGACATTTAGATATAAAAAATGTCCTGAAATTTTTACTTTAATTTATTATAAATTTACAGTTCAGTTTTAGAACAACAAAATAAAATTTTAAAAGTTGAGATTTGTACTTGATTAAATAGGACCATGGCTTACTTAAAAACAATACTTGGTTATATATTTCATCAAATCAACAATAACAAAATGTAAACAGTGGAAGTAGCATATTGTAAAGAATCTTAGCTCTTTCACAGTTGAGAAGACTTTGTTCTCAAATAGAATACAAATATATGTTAATACTGTATATTACATTTATAATCAGGAATAACATTTTATTAAGCAGAGGCAATATAAAAATCAACATATGGCAAGAGAATTTTTCCTGGTAAAACATATAATTTTTACTATCATAGATAACACATATGTAAAAATGAATTATAATCTTTTAATAAGTGCAGATCAATTCTGTAAAAACTAATTTAACAAGTAGAAAACATATTCTATTTTTGCATAATTTAATATTTGATAATGAAGGAATCATAGACAATTAGTAAAAATCTTATAAATATAAATACACCAATATTTAGCCAGCTTTGGTCATGGCAAATAAAATTCTCTTTTTGCAAGTGTTTTAAAACGTTGTATACACAATTTGGTCTTGTTTTCCACTTTTTTCATTCTTATTCTGGGGCAACCAGACATTTTACTTTACTGCAAAACTATATTTCTCTTTTAATAGAAACTCATCTTTTATACCTTTTGTACAAAGTTATTTCTTTATCCCAGTGTTACACCTGGCAAAGCCTCATTCACATTTATTGAATCAATATGCTCTTGTCTTTCCAAAGGGAGAAATATGTCTTTCTAACCAAAGTAACTCTATTTCACAAAGAAATCTATAAGGTAGACAATTTTCAATTATTATACACCAGCATTCTTCAGCAGATTAGCAGAACTCATGGATATATACCTGATAATTTTCTTCAGCCATATGTAGATGTTACTGAAGAGCCACCTGAGTCAGGGGCAGCTCTCTCCTCCTTGGCTCTTGTCACACTCCTTAGAAAGAATTCAGAGCAGTGAAAGAAAGCAGTGTTGAAGCAAATTTAGCAAATTTGTTAAGAATATACAGCTCCTAGGGCAATGGAAATAAGGAGAAAATAAACAAATGGGACTACATCAAAATAAAAAGCTTCTGTACAGAAAAAGAAACCATCAACAAAACAACAAGAAAACCCACTGCATGGGAGACCATATTTGCCAATGTTATCACTGATAAAGGTTTAATTTCCAAAATTAACAGGGAACGCATACAACTTAACAAAAGGAAGGTAAACAACCCAATAAAAAATAGGGCAATGGATCTAAATAGATACTTTTTGAAAGAGGACATAAAGAAGTCCAAGAGACATATGAAAACATGCTCAAAGTCACTAATCATCTGAGAGATGCAAATCAAAACAACAATATAGTAGGTAACATCTCACACCTGTCAGAATGGCAATCAACAAACGACAAGTGCTGGTGAGGACGCGGAGAAAAAGGAACACTCGTGCACTGCTGGTGGGATTGCAGACTGGTGCAGCCACTGTGGAAAATTAAAAATGGAACTCCCATTTGACCCAGTGATCCCACTTCCAGGAATATATCCCAAGAAGTCAGAAACACCAATCAGAAAGGATATGTGCACCCCTATGTTCATAGCAGCACAGTTCACCATAGCTAAGATTTGGAAACAGCCTAAGTGTCTATCAGCAGATGAGTGAATTAAAAAAACTGTGGTATATCTACACAATGGAATACCACACTGCAACAAAAAAGAAGGAATGCTTACCATTTGCAACAGTATGGATGGAACTGGAAAATATTATACTAAGTGAAATAAGCCAGTCAGAGAAAGTTAAATATCATATGACCTCATTCATTTGTGGAAGATAATGAACAACATAAACTGATGAACAAAAATAGATCCAGAGATAGAGAAGCATTGATCAGACTGTCCAACCTCAGAGAGAAGGTAGGGAAGGGTGGGGGTAAGGGGAAAAGATCAACCAAAGGACTTGTATGCATGCATATAAGTCTAACCAGTGGACACAGATATGGTGGGGGGGGGGATGAAGGCATAAGTGGGGTGGGGGACAATGGGAGGATAACTACACATATGTAATACCTTAATCAATAAAAAATTAAAAATAAAAACTGAAATAAATAGTAATGTAAAAATTTGAGGGAAAAAAGAATATACTTGACATAAAGCACAAGCAGGAAACTCAGCTAGTCTGGTGCCCTGTGTGGTAGAAGTTTAAACTTTTTCCCCCTGTATTTTGAGGTTTCCTTTCCAGGTAAACTAGATTTCAAGGTTTCCCTTTTACATTATGATTTTTCCCAGAATTTATGGGAACATCTGATGACTTTATCTTGGCAAGTTCCAAAACTGCTAATTTCTTTGTTCAGCCAGTACGATAAAACTCCCCTTTCCCCCCCTCTTCTTTCCTCCTTCCCTAGCAGCTGTTATTCCTACCTAACATATATAGCTTATAAATTCTCAAAGTGGCAAAAGTGAATATGCTTATTTATAGACTCAAATGAATAGCCTCTCTTTACCATAAAATAAATAGCAAATCATATAAAATTGCACTCAAAAAGTAATGTTTCAGTTTCCTAAGCTACTTAAAAATTATCTTTATATTAATGGGCTCCATTAACCCAATATAATATTAGCCCATGACTTTAAGATACCTATAACTCTTAGAAATTATCTTTAAGTTTATATATTAGAAAATGTAACTATTGTTGGGCTACTGTTTGTCAGAATAATTCAATTTGGTTAAATGCAAATATAATTTTCCTGATAATTTTAAACAAATATAATCAGCAGTTGCTGATCAGTAAAAATGTAACCAAATAGAATACAAATATATGTTAGTATTATATATAACATTGATAATCAGGGATAACATTTTATTAAACCAAAACTATAAACTAATCTCAATAGCCAAAATTTTATCTAAATTATGTAAATTTGAACTCAAAATGTTTGTGAATTGTTTATAAATTAATACTTTTCCAGTATACTGAAAGTATTTGAAGTTTAGTTTTATAATTTTCTAGGAACTTTGTAATAGTAAATATACTGTTAATCCTTGAACACCACAGGAGTTAGGGGCACCAACCCCTCACATAGGCAAAAATATGAATACAACTTTAGTCTTCCAAAATGTCAGCTGTCCCTCAGTATCCAAATGGCATTGGTTTCAGGATCCCCTTCAGATACCACAGGGTACTCCTATATAAAATGGCATAGATCAAAGAATATAGCTAGTTCTTCACATCTTTTTGTTTCTGCAGATTCTCAACTGAGAGTCAAAAACAGTAGAGGTATTTATTAAAATAAATTTGTATGTAAATGGACTTGTGCAATTCAAATAGGTGTTGCTCAAGGCTCAACGCTATTAAGCACATATTTATCCCAATAAGTTTGTCTAATTAGAGCTTCTTTAATTTAAGATGTTTTATAATCTAATTTTATAAATGTTATAATCTAATCTACAAATGTTATCAATACGTAAGAAAATATTACACAGAATAATTAATCAAGATCTTTTCGAGATACAAAAAGAGACAGCAAAAAATAGAAAGCATATAGCTTCAATTCTAAAATTTCAGCCATGAATAAAGTGTAAACAGAAAAAATAAAACTTACGATGAGTTAATTTTGTGAGTCGAGATAACCACTACTTGATGGACATTAAATTTTTAATTGATTTGAGAACAAAAGAGATAAGTGAAACAGAAAATCTAAATAAAATAAAAAAATCTGTCATCTGTTGTTCAATAGAAAATGGTTCTCCATATGCTCATCAATTAATTTATAAGAGATTACATAGTGGCAGAACCTTTACCCAAATTCCAAATGTAAAATAATTTATTGGATTTTAACAAAACAAAATTAGTGAGTGGAAAATTTGAAACCAGATGAAAGGATTTAAAGGCAGTAAAGGTCAGGCCCATGGGAAACAAATGCATACCGGAGGGGGGAGGGGCAGAGACAGCTCCAACCCTCCGGATTGTTTGTTTATCTTACAAGCAAGAGGACTGGTGGGGAAGGGGGACACATGGGGTAAGCTTTGAAAGTTTGAAACTGTGAGAAATGCTCATCTGTCTGAATTCATATAACAGACAGACATATGGTGAAAACAAAACTTTTAATATGTTCTTGAGAGCCGGTGTCCATTTGGTTATACAGACACACCTGGGGCAGTGGACACAGCCCATTTATTCAGCCCCTCCTCGGTTCCTTATTGGCAAGTACTACTGAGTCACCTGTTTCCTCATATGCCACCTAGATCTTGCTGTCTCCCATTGGGCCATTCAAAATTATTGTGCTTTCTAGCGGCCTCCAACTCCCTCTGTCTAGCTGAGGCAAGTGCAGCGTCCACAGGTCCTTGCTCTTACATCCTCTTCTCTCCTCCCTACGTTCTGTTTGCCCTGGGCAATTCAGCAGCCGTTTCCATCAAAAGCCCTCCATGCTGGCGATGGATCACAGAAGCCATTTCCTACAGAAACTGAGCGGGGAAGGGTCCCTTAGAAAGTAGCATGAACAAACAAAGAAGCTGCCAGCATGTATAAGCCCTTAGACAAGGGAACTCACTGGGGTGGGGTTTTTTCCACCCTAGAAATCCCTCCCCAGGGGCGTTTTCCCATTTGGGGGCCTCCTTTCCAGTGGGGAGTTTAAATATACTTGCAATACATTTCCATGCTTTTGCTTAAAATCCTTTTGTCCACAGATTTTATTCTTCAAATTTCATAGGACAAGAACCCACTGTTAGGTCGAAGGGGGGTCCAGGGGCTGCTGCATGCCTCCATGAGGCAGATGGTGACGCAGATACCAGTCCCTCCCTGAGATTCCTAACGGGTCAGCTACCAGACAGATGGCGACAATCTGGAAACCGTGAAGACTCCCGTGGCGGGAACTCCCACAGCTCATGCTCCCCCATCCACACTGAACAGCTGTATAAAAAATGCCCCGTATTCCCTCTTGGCGCGAATCCTCAGGCCGACCCCCAGGGCCTGTGGACCTCGCCTAGAGCCCAGCGCAGAATAAATTCCCGTCCTTCAATCTGTCTGACTCTAACTCAGTTTCCTCCTGCACCGCGAACCTCACACCCACAATAGAGCTCCAGCCTGCCATTTGGGGTATCACAGAGACTTGGCAAAATCTTATTTTGCTTTGGACTCACCTTTAGAAACAAAGAAAAGACACCCCTGGTTTTATACCACCCAGGAGGTGAGCTTCCTTGTCCCACAATTTACCAGATTCTAATAAGTGAGTCCATTGGGCACCACATGGAAGGCCTCTAAACTGTGGAAGGACAATTTCCAGCAGTCCTGTCTACATGGGAACCATGGTGCAGAAGGAACAAGCCAAAAACTAACAATCACGCACATCTCTCGGCTCACATTTTGAAGAAAGGATTCAAGCACTGTTGCTCACAATTCTTGTTGGGTAATGCTTTCCGGCCTGCCTTCATTTTCAGGGTTGATAAATAATTAAACTTTTGTGACCATAGCACTTCCCAGTGGGATGGGTTGTTTGGGAGCTGCTAATGTTCCTACATGAATTTACAAGCAATGTTTTCTAGCTGCAGGACTCAATGTGGTAGTGTGAGTACACAGGCTACAGCTGAAGCTGGTAGGGTGTGTAAGCAAGTGTAAGGGTGCAGTTTGTGTGTGCAGGTACGAGCACTCAGGGGAGTGTTTTCACAGAGGCATGCAACACTTCCTGGGTATGGAAAGGAAGCCTTGCATTAGTAATAGTAGTGGGGGTGAGGCATATACAGGTGTACCTCAGAGATATTGCAACTTCGGTTCCAGTCCACCTTAATAAAGCAAGTATCTCAATAAAGCTGGTTATATTTTTGCTGGTGGAGTTGTAACAGAGTGAAATGCTTGCTCTCACTGATGGCCTTCAGGCTAATAACTATTGCTATTGACATATTAATTAACTAGAGGAATCTTGCTGGAGGGTTTGAGTTTTTGCAAAGCAGCCCCCTGTCACAAGGCAGCCTTTCTTAAGGAGGTGAGGAAATATGCTCTATCTAAGATTTACAGGAGTCTCCAGAACTGGATTCAGAGCAGTGGGAGTCAAAATCAATTGAGACCTTGAAGGGATTTAGAAATTTTACACTCTTCTTGGATCCCTTTTTGTCGTCTTGCTGTCTAGTTGCCCAAGATTCACATCCAACTCTTGCTTCTCCCTCCCTGCCCATGACAATAAAAGATGCCTGAATTTTAGTTTCTCTTAAGATAAATTGGAGAATTAGTTCTCCCATCTTCTGGGTTGGCACCTTTCCTATCAATAAACCTCTCCATATTCCAAACTCTGATGTATTGAAGATTTGCTTTTCTTTTCGACGCATCAGGCACACGAACCTTGCACCTGTAATAGCGGATCTTGCCTTCATTTGTAAAAGACATAATACCTGTGAAGTACAATAAAGCAAAGCACAATAAAAGAGAATATACCTGTATACTCTTAATATTTCAGGTTCTCCAGGGAGCCCCTGCCAGCTTCTTGATTGCATCAGGTCCACCATTGATCTAAAATTTAAAATCTTGCTTTCCTTGCACTGGGCAGAAAAAATATTGACTTACATGGCATTGTGTTTTCCTTTCCCATGAAGTATGTATCAGTCTAAATTCACTTTTGTTTACCTTTTTTCCAATTGAGTAGCACATCTACTCTCTATCCAGACATATTTATACAGAAACACTCTCTTTTGTACATGGACGCATTTATCCTTTCCTTAAGCAGAAAAATAAAGAGCTATAGAGACCAGGAGCTTGATGATATCAAAGAAAGGAACAAAGTCCCGGCCTTCAGAGACGAAATATACTTTTAATCTTGCACTTCTACATTCTGTGAAAAAAAAAAAATATATATATATATATATATATATATATATATATATATATATATATATATATGTATGTATTACTAGAAGCCTGGTGCACAAAATTCATGCATGGGGATGTGGGTCCCCTCAGCCCAGCCTGCACTCTCTTCAATCCAAAACCCCTTGGGTGATGCCTGACTGCCAGTTTAAGCTCATGCCTAAACCAGCAATGGGACATCCCTCTCACAATCTGGGACCTCTGGCTCCTAACTGCTCACCTGCCTGCCTGCTTGATCACCCCTAACTGCACCCCTGCCAGCCTGATCACTCCTAATGGCATCTGCCTGCCTGCCTGGTCACCCACAACTGCCCCCCACCGCCCGCCGGCCAAGTTGCCCCCAACTGCTCCCCTGTCAACCTGGTCGCACCACGCTGCCTGCTGTTCAGTCATTTAGTCATCCTCGCTAACTCCCTGTCTGCATGTTCACCCCATACAGCCTGCTGTTCGGTTGTTTGGTCATTTCTCACTAACCTCCCTGCCGGCTTTGTCACCCCATGCAGCCTGCTGTTCGGTCTTCTGTCCAGTTGTTTTGGTTGTACTTTTTATATTTAGTTCCTAATATGGCAGAAAGATGTTAACCTTTTAACAAAAAAATCTTTAGGCAACATGTTCATATTTATTTTCATTAAAACTAATAATGGTGCTTTTTTACTTACAGTGAGAATGACACCAGATGTTAGACCATTGGGATCAGACTAGACCTTAGTTTGGCAAGCTTGGTACTTGAGTTCTGGCTAAGAAAGACTTTAGAGCCAGGAATCAAATTATAAGAGAATGTTTATTTAGGAAATCACAAAGGTGAAAGAAGTGATTGGCAGTAGAAATGGGCTCAGGAAAGAAGTTACAGAGACAAGAGAAAGGCCTTTGGAGCTTGGGAGTGAGGAAGGCAAAGGTGTTCCTGTGGGGAAGGGGAAAAGAGGGGCAGGCCTGAGCATACTCCCTATCCTAAAAGCTATTAAGGGTGGAGTTCTTAGGGGAGATTCCAACAGAATATTCCAGTGGCATATTCATCAGCTCTCCAGACTTGTCCTTTCAGGATCATGCTCTCCACTGATTTGTCACTATTCACTATAGCTGGTCCTGAGGTCAGCTTTGGTGTGGCTGGTCTGGTTTTGCTACTTTCCTAGGCCTAGCTCTGAAATACAACTAAGGCCTAGATGTTATCTTTAGGGAGGAAAGGTCAGGGGGATTTACACTGCATGATCAATGATATGAAGGGTCAGGAAAACTTACCCTGGGGTGAGTCCTTATTTTTCCAGTATGGTCCATTGCTGGGCACCTGGGCTTTTCAACCTGGTGAGCATTTGTACCTGACCCATTGTCCCTGTTCTGCTCATGTCTATCTAACTTCCTACCACAGCATTGTTGAGCCAGGATCAACATACATACATAATAATAAAATTTAAAGTTTGGAGAGGGTTTTCCACCTGGATATCTGAATAATTACCCAAAGATTAAAGAACTAAAAGGGCTGTTTTTATAATTTATGGTCTCTTATTGATTTTTGTAACAGGAACCCAAGTTTGGCTGCCTGCTGTCATGAAAACCAAACTTGTGAGACAAATGCTGGTGAAAAAGAAAAGATACTGAGAAAATGGGTTGCTCTTATCACAAAGCCCATCTTAACATGTCAGTGCAGGCGTGGGTTTTTATAAGAAGGGCGAGGGAAAGAAGAGCAAAGAAATCAAGAGGAAAGGGCTGAAAAGTGTTCTATGTGCAGACCAGTACAGTCCATTCCGACAAGGACTTCAAAACTGGTCAAGGGACGGTTTGATCTTCATCATCCTGGTCTTTGTCACCCCAGTTCTTCATCATCATCAGTCTATGGTTGAAGGTCAGCAAATCTCCTCTAACTGGTCTGACTGAAGCTTGGAGTCTGTGTCTTCTGAAGTTAGTTCCTAGGATTCTTATACGAACACGCTGTTCAGCTGTAAGCTACCTGTTAGTAAGATTCAGTATTTACAGGAACAATGTGAAAAGAACAGTGGGATGGGTTACAATTCTCCACTCCTATGCTGTTGAGTGGCCACAGAAAACATTCAGTTAGTCACTCAATCAGGATCTGTCAAGCAAGCTACCATTTATTGTCACAATACTGTTGGAGAAAGAAAGCAGTCCTGCCAGTAAAAAGGATCCTTCATTCCAATTGTTGACATAAGAAACGTCCAAACCTGTAGAGAGTTTTTTATGATTTTGAGTAAAAAAAAGGATATGCCTAGGAGCAAGATCTCAAAAGATTGATAAATATGCTTCAAAAATGACAATTTTCATCTTCTTCTATGGCAGCGGTTTTCAACCTGTGGGTGGCGACCCCTTTGGTGGTCAAAGGACCCTTTCACAGGGGTCCTGCATATCAGCTATTTAAATTACGATTCATAACAGTAGCAACATTACAGTTATAAAGTAGCAATGAAAATAATTTTATGGTTTGGTCACAACATGAGGAACTGTATTAAAGGGCCAGAACGTTGAGAACCACTGTTCTATGGATTTAAAATTGAGGAAGGACCCTAAGGAAGATTGCAGGAGAGTGGCAGAAATCAGAGGATTGGACAATAGGAAAATTAATGACATTATGTGCTCTCGAGAGGGCTGTCACTTTATAGAGAGCAGGGCCTTAAAAGACTTCACAGAGACAGGGACCTGGATGCACAGAAACAATGGGCTGGATTTGCTTAAGGCAAAGATGATCACTTCACTAAAGGAGTTACAGATCTGGAGTGTGACTACCCACCACAATCTGAAAGACTAACTGGAAGACCGAAGTTTAGGAGTAAACACATATGTAAAAAAGTAATATAAATGGAGCCACTTGAAAATGGAGTCAGGGCTGCCATCACAAAGGAACTGCCATGCTGGTCTTACTCTTTAAACTTCTGGAATGTTAAAACTGGTCAAAATAGCCTTTGAACTGGGATCAAGGCAGCATTGTTTCTCAAATAGCTGTTTAATATGACTACTGGGCTGATAATGAAAGATGTTCTTTAGAATTAAGATCACTATGTTAGCCAGAACTGGTTTGGTTCAGTGGATAGAGTGTCAGCCTGCTGACTGAAGGGGCCCAGGTTTGAGTCCAGTCAAGGGCCTGTACCTTGGTTGCAGGCACATCCCCAGTGGGAGGTGTGCAGGAGGCAGATGATCGATGTCTCTCTCTCATTTATGTTTCTAACTCTCTATCCCTCTCCCTTTTTTTCTGTAAAAGATCAATAAAATATATATGTTTTAAAAAAGATCACTATGCTAGCTTATCTGCGCCTATAGAATTTTCTTTCTTAGTTTCTTAATACTGTGCCCACAAACACGCCTTTGTTCTACTGCGGTAGTCATTTCCCTCTCCCTTCCTATTAACACTCCATTGGCTTCAACTCCTACTGGGAACACTATTTGGATTTCCACCTAAATCAGTGCTTCCTCGATAACTATTCTCTTTGAGCATAAATAAACACTTGTTCCTCACTTTTGCCTTTTATTTTTAGGTTAATTCAGAAATCACACTATACTGATATGTGGAAATGGTGAGCTCGGACTCTCACTGTGGGTTCTTGTCCTATGAAGTTTGAAGAATAAAATATTGTAGCCCTCGAAGTTAAAATACCACTCCTTTGTCATTTAAGCTTTTGATTCCTAAACTATACAGAAGATTTTTCTTGCTTTAAAAATCATGTACACATTGGGTGATGCTTTAGGACTTACGTTACTATAAAGTTCAAAGTGCTCTAAAAGGGCTATTTATAGAGAATTGTACCTGACCAAAGGTAATTTAATGCTTTTGAGAAGGTGATAGTTATCTTAGGGCCAGAAGCTAAAAACAACAAAACAAGAACAAAAAATAGTATTTTATTTCAAATCTGGCAACTTAGGTGATCCTAGAAAACATCATATGTTTATTTTAATATCTTCAACTGATTAGATGAAGGCCCCACAGTTTGGAAGATAATCCACTTTATTCAAAGCCTACTTATTTAAATGTTAACCACATCTAAAACTATCTCACAGCAACATCTAGACTGGGGGACGTAATAGGTTAGCAGAGTTGAGAAAAAATTAATGATCACAGTCTACCCTTAGTTAAATTGCCACAAATGCATATCTGCTTATGCCATAATTAACATCCAAATAAGGCTGACAATATGATTATGATTCTGCCTCAAATGATACAATTGTCCTGCTTACACTGAAGATGCACCATCTCTTTCCCAGGAAGTGGGAACCCAGTGCTTGGGTGAAATGGACTCGTCTCCTTCATGTCCTGAAGCTCCCTCTGGCTTCCCTATGTAAAGACTTAGCAAGCAGGTGGTTATCTGCAAGCCCAGAAGGAAGAGGGTCCCTCCAGAAACCAAATCTGCCAGCACCTTGACCGTGGACTTCCCGGACTCCAGAACTGTGAGAAATGAGAGTCTGCAGTTTAAGCCACAGAGTCTATGGTATTTTGTTATAACTGCATGAGGACCTAACAAATCTCCTATACTCCAGACGCAAACCTCTGTACCTCTATTGTTCAGTAGTAGTTCTATTTTCACGTGTAGTCAGTCTTCATCATTCCAGCTGGTAAAGTAACTCTCTCTTTTGCCTATTGATTCAGAGATGTGAGGAACCCAAATGGGTCAGATAACAATTACAACTTTCAGTTAAGTGGAATCACTCGTGTGCCTCTCAGTGGAAGGAAACCTCCTTTTGGAACTGAAACATCTAGGCAGCAGAGAATTAGGTTGTGAGAACAAAAAGCAAAACATTTGCTAGTGGATTACTAGGAGTAATGCTGAGTGGTGCCACTCTTAGTTATAGCCCTTGAATTCTGGATGCACGAATCCTAGTTATGTCAGAAATTTCACTCAAGTTTTTCTATTTCTGTTCTTCCGCAATGAAGATATTTTTTTAACAATAGCATATCCAGGCATATAGAGGCATTGTAGCAAAGAATATGTAAAAGAATCATTTAGATTTGTGCAAAGTTTGTATTACCAGAAAGAATCCCTCAACAATTTCAGATCATTATATGAAGTAAAATCAAATCAGTGTTAGCTGTTTTGTCTCTAGCCAGCTATTATATCCTTCACTTACAATACTTATTTTATAAGAGGATATTTTCTTTTTATGAGCTTTTAAGCTTTTTTGCATTTTCCACAAAATAAGGCATTTTCTCACAGCAGACCTTAGTTCCTAAAATTTGTGTAAAAATAGCATGTGAAAAATGTAGAAATAATCTGGAAATGAAGCCCTGGCCTAGTTGTTCAGTTGCTTAGAACATTGCTCTGATGTGTCAAAGTTTCGGGTTCCATTCCTGGTCATGGAACATACAAGAATTAGCCAATAAATGAGTTAATAATTGGAACAACAAATCAATTTCTCTCTCTCTCCTTCTCTCTCTGAAATCAATAAATAAAAAATTTAAATTGGAAATGAAATGAGAAAGTCATTTTATATAGTTCTTTATTTTTACATAACTATAATATATATATCAGATGCTAGAGAACTATGCTATCATATCTGTTTCTTTTCTAATAAAATAGATGTTTCAATAAGAAGTTCAGGATATGATATTTCTAATGTCTTATTAAATCATAAAATTCTATATGTTATCATATTGAGGTCAAGAGGGAACAAATACCATAAATATCAATCATATTTTCTACCCAAATTCAGAAACAGTTAAGAGACAGACAGAAAATAAGAGAAGCAGTTATAAAAATATGAATATTATTGATGAAGTATGGGCTGGAGGACATACATAGCTTCCTGTACATTGAACACAAGTATTAGCCTTTGAACACTATCACAGACATTGTGAGACAACCACAAACTTGACTCCACAAGGGAAAAAAAATCTATTATAAAATCAGCATCGTAACAGATTTATGCAGAATTGTGGTAGAAAAGAGAATGTGCAGATGAGGTGGACATAGGAAAGCCAGGTAAATACTGTAATTTTGCCTGTGTGAAAACAGAAAGAAGTAGGGAATAGTATTCTTAACACTTTTTTGTTTCCTGAATTTTCTTATGGTGTCATTCTAGAATTCTAGAGCACAGTTCTAATAAAAGACAGACACCATACACAGATGCAGTCAACAGGGAGAATGTTGAGTGAACACTAATTCATACACTGTCTCCCATCTGAACAAAGCTGAGATATAATATAGAGTTTGATAATTCCTTTACATAGTATTATTTCATCTCCAGCTCCATTAATACATCCTCAGTAGATTAAACATAAAAATAAAACTGCATTCCAAGTTATACAAAAGGGTTCCTCTTTGATTCTCTGTGATATTTATATGCATGCTGTATAACAAATTACTAGCTAACTGTATATACATGAATTGAATATTAAAAATGGCCTGGACCAGTTTGGCTTGGTGGATAGAGCATCAGCCTGCAGACCAAAGGGTCCCGGGTTTGATTCCGGTCAAGGCATGTACCTCGGTTATAGGCACATCCCTAGTAGGGGGTGTGCAGGAGGTAGCTGATAGATGTTTCTCTCTCATCAATGTTTCTAACTTTCTATCCTCTCCTTTCCTCTCTGTAAAAAAATCAATAAAATATGCTTAAAAATGTATTAATATTTGTGTTTCCTTATCAAATACTAGGGGCCCGGTGCACAAAAATTTGTGCACTTGGGGCAGGTGAGGTCCCTCAGACCGGCCTGTGCCCTCTCACAGTCTGGGACTCCACAGGGGATGTCCACCTGATGGCATGCCTGGCCAGCCTGGGTGATGGGATGATGGTTGTTTGCAGGCTGGCCAAGCCCCCTCAGTGGAGACCCTTACTCCATGGGGGTGTGGCCAGCCTGGGTAAGGGGCTGAGGGCTATTTTTAGGCTGCCCACAGCTCCCATTAACTCAACGTCCCAGCTAGGCTGGCTGGAATAAGCTTTCTGGGGTTTATTTATCTTCTATAATTAAAATTTTGTTGCCTTGAGTGGAGGCCTAGTCAGGCAGCAAAGCCTCCTATTTGCTTCAACTCAGTGGCTTCTATAATTGAAACAATGTTGCCTTGAGCAGAGGCCCAGCCGGCCTAGACAGGCAGTTGCAACGGAAATCTCCTGTTTGCTCTAGCTCCGTGGCTGCCAGCCTCCATCTTAGTTGGGTTAATTTGCATAAGCCTCTCTGATTTGCTAGGGGCATGGCTTGACTGGTGGGCATGGCTTGGGTGTCTCAGAGTGGTGGTTAATTTGCATATTACTATTTTATTAGATTAGATATTTGTTAACATTAAAAAACTGTTCAAGATGGTTTGAGTTTATATATATATATATGACTTTATTTTTTATTTTTATTTTAAAATATGTTTCTATTATTTTTATTGCATCAATTAATTCCCACAATTTTAATTAACTCTATTTGAATAGAAACTGGAAACTTGGCCAAGCAAATTAAAACAAATCCTACAAATTTTAGTTTGGGTTTGACATTTGTAAATCTTATATTCCAATTAATTTAAATGTAAAAATTTATAATGAAGCAATGTGATTAGTAATGATTAGAATAATTCTGGCACATCAATATCAACTTTATATATATTTTTTGTGTCTATCCTTTTTAAAGTTAAAGGTGGTTGTTACTTGAGGCAAACAATGCAATATTTCCTTAAGAACAATTTTAGGTTTAAAATGTATAAAAATCAAAATAATAAAGATATATCAGATTTATTAAAATATGGTTAGAAAATATTATTAAAATATTGTCTAAAATTGTAGCTTTCATTAATAAGCTAAAGTTATTACTTTCTACAAAGTTTCAAGGTTATAATAATTATCTTTACATTCTATTAAAGCACTGCATGCACTTCCATTTTCTACTTTATTTTTCAGACATAATATCTGGATTGATGTGCTACTGAACTGTTTCTGTGCCTGGGGCTGGCTCTGCCCTGGGTTGCTCTGGGACCATTTGTATGTCGGGTAATTTCCAGGTTCTAGAAAATCAGAACAGTGATTCTGGGACAGTGAGGGAGAGGAAGGGCCGCTGCAGCAGGACGAGGGTGTTAGCCCTGGACAAGCTGCTGTAGCCACTGCTCCCCGGGGCAGATCTCCTTAAGGCCCTTAGAGCTTAGGATAGAAAATGCAAACACACTCACGAGGAAAAAGGGACGTGGGCATCCTCAAAGAAGAGCCCACGCTGGTGTTCTTGTCCTGGGGGTGTCACTCATTATCTATAGGCAGGAGTTGAGGGAGGGTTCAAGGGGAGGACCTCAGTGGAATATTAATTATATTTCTGCGTCCGTTTTTAATATGCTGATGCATTAAAATGACTACAAAACAGATCTGAGTCACTTTCTGGTTAGTTTTACCTTGATCTTGGTTTAGTTTGACTAATTGTTTTTGCTTGCTTGTTTGTTTGTTTATTCGTTTTGTTTTGCTGTTATCTCTCTCCCTGACTCAGGTGATTTAAACCACCTGCCCTTAGGTATGTTCGGTTAGGGAGGATAGAGTTTTGTGATTTATCAGCTGGCTGTTCAGCCATTTGTCTTAGTTTCCTCATTCCATTTGCCGGGGAATTTTTCTAGTTTCTTACTAACCTGCCTCAGACCCACCTGCAGAAATTGATTAAAATCTATTGGTTAAATAACAACAATAAAAAGTGCATTAAATAAATCTTTGAACTGCAAATATGGTAAAGAATGCTCAGCAGCAAACCAAGATTGTTCAGGGTCTCTCTCACAAGACTTGGGGGCTAGTAACTAAACCCAAGAAATGCTGATTAAAGTTCATAGGCTACCAAGAATCCTCCTTAATCTATTCCTCAAAATCAACTCTCCCTCAAGACTAAATAAGAAATAAAAATGTCCTACTAACTAGCACTCCTAGAGGACTAGAATAAAAACTACTATTCTCAAAAATGAAAATGGGTGAACACAAATCAAACAGTCTTCACTGATAATTTATATTCACAATCTGGTTCTAATGTGGGCTTGCATCTTAAGTAATCATTGATATTATGCTCCAAAATTCTCAAGATTAGAATTTGTTTTATTGGGATCCTGGAATGGTCAGCTAGACCACCGATAAAAACCCATAAGCCGTGTGAGGATGCTACCTCTATTCTAAGACTCCAAGAAATCTAACAAGCAAAATTTCAAGAAAAATAAGGATTTAATCATCAAAAATTACAAACCATGTAGGGAAAAACGCATAACTCATCAACAACAAAGAACAGAATCAAGAGTGTAATTATTATTCTCCAAATATAAATTAAATATGTTTAACATCCTGAAGATTACAAAGAAGACTTGAAAGTGTGAGTAAACATCAGGAAATATTGAAAAACAAAATTCCTATAATTAAAAACAAAATAATTCAAATTAAACTGTCATGTGATATATTCAATATCATATTTGAACTGAGATAAAGATAAAATTAATACTCTGAAAGAAAGATCTATTAATATAATTGAGAAGGAAATACAGATATGTAAAATGATGAAAAAATGTCTAAGAGATGAGGCATGGGTGATAATATGAGGTCTATAGTGAAACATACATTTAAATGATTGAACAATTAGATACATCTAAAGTAAAAATTAACATAATATTGAGTTAAACATTAAACTTTATAAGACAAAATAACATTCTATTTAAAAATATTAATAACTATAAAAACAATAAAGCTAGTATTTATGGACCAAAAGCTATGCAGCAATAAAATTCCATTGCATCCATCTTGTGATCTTAAAGCTGTAAAAATGAAGACATATGATATATGTAGTGAAGAAAAAGGAGATGAGAAGCTAAGATTCCTAGTGGGTGGAATCTTTGAGCTGTCATACTAGTTCTGAACAGTCTGGCCGCAGTCTTTTTGTATCCTGAGACGTAAACCCCTATCAGGTAGTTAGCCTCTGGTAGTTGAATTTTCTATTAGTCTCAGTTAAAAAAGACCTGAAGTTTAATCTTCCTAAGAGCTTCCTAAAAGAACTACATTCATGCTGTAACCCATGGCTCAGTTTATTGGAGCGTCATCCTGTGCACCATAAAAGTTGGGCTCTGTCAGGGTACACACAGAGTTGTGGGTTTGATCCCCAGAGGTAACCAATTGATTTTTCTCTCTCACACAGATGTTCTCTCTCCCTTTCCCCTTCTCTATCTCTAAAATTAGTAAACATAATCTCGGGTGAAGATTTTTTTAAAAAGGACCTCGTTTGCTACTCCTTCACCACTGAGAATTATCATCTTTTAAAATTTTCACCTTCTCAATAACTGAAAAGCCTCATCTTAATTTTTCATAAATTTATTTGCTGAATATTGAAAATCTTATATTCTTATTAAAGTGTTTTCTTTTTTGAAGTTTTGGAGTAAACATGTATCCTCTTATGTTTTTAGAATATTCATGTTATCACTAATTACAAAATGTGTTTTATACGATAAAGATATTTAACCATTTGCTGTTTATTTAAAATTTCATCTATTGATCAAATTTCTTTCCCCAGATACCTCAGGCAAAAGGTGCTTGTAAGCTGTAGTGATGATTATCTTTTAATCTGTGGTAAAAGATTATCTTGTATCTGTGGTACAACCTTTTGAGTCTGCTCAAACTCCTAGCGACCCTAGGAATGAGGGACATTCACAATGTCCTGTCTGTGACTTCTTTTGTAGAGTTGATTCATCTCATATTTGGACTTTTTTTCTGGTGCCTTCTATTTCTCCATCATTTGTTGTCTTTTGTAAAGAGCCCTGCCTTCTTATGATGCACCCAAAGCAGCTTCAGTTTTCGGCATGTTGCCTTCAGTGATGTTTCGGGCTTGATTGTTCTAGGACCCACTCGTTCCTCTTTCTGGATGTCCAGGCACTAGCACAGCTCTGCTCCAGCACCATATTTCAAAGGAATCAGGTTTTCTCCTCAGCTTTCATCGCTGTCCAACTTCCGTATTCATACATAGGCATTGGGAATATGCGGGTGTGGATCATTTTAGCCTTGGTCTCTAATGACACATATTTGCTCTTAATTTTTTAATATAAATTTTTCTACTGCTAATCATCTGAGTTTCAGCCTCATCTTGATTTCTTAGAAGCAGTCTCCACCTGAATTGATGACTGTGCCAAGGTAAGCAAAATCTTTTGACAATTTTGATATCTCCATTATTTATGTTAAAGTTGTACATTTTCCCTACCCAAATATAGGATATAAATTTCCCCTCCAACCCTCCAATAGTCAATTAGCTTTCTTCACATATAAAGGTATGCACATTATTTATTGGTCTTCTTAGTTTGCATTATGTTACTCAATAAGTAAAATTTAGCCTTATTTCTCATAAAGAAGGTGCTACTTTCACTTCTTTTGAAGTGATCAATAAAATATTAATGCAGTACGTAAGAAAAGGAAAAAAACATATTAGCATATATTGCTACCAAATCAGAGAGAGCTAAACTTACAAAAAATAATTATCTTTAATGAATATTATATCAAAGCATACCTATGGGAAAATGTGCTTTTATATAAATCTGTCTTCTAGGACTTACTGTGTGCTAGAATGCCCTTCCTCACGTTATTGCTCTAACTAAAATGCATTATTTCACATCTCTGAGAATGCCTCTCCATTCTTTACAATAGAAACTAATTCAAAACTTGCTTTCCTATAAAGGTCCTACAACCAGCCGTTTATCTCATCCTTTCTTATTTTTCACAGATGTTTAATTTTTATAGCCTTAGCTTAATTATAATGACTATAATATGACTACCATTTCCCCCTCTATATTCCTACAATATTTAATCCAGTGTCATGCATACAGCAGGTGCTCATTATAAACCTGCTGAATATTATTCTATTTTTAAAAATCTGTCAGAATAACTTGGCAGTCTCTGCATATCCTACCCTTACCCACTGTGAATCAGCCCTAACAGTTTACTCAATTCTTCCTAGGAATAAGTTAAGAAGAATCATATGTAAGATTGTATTACTTTCTCACAGTATAAGATGTATTTTAATATTAACCTAGCATGGCTAGTGAGATAAATTTAATTAATGTCTATGCTTTGAACTAAATAAACAGCAATATTTTAATATACCTACCATATGAAACACATTTTGAAAGTAATAGTAATATCAATATTCTAAAACTTTCTCACACTTTGGGGACATTCTTAGTGAAATATCAAGTCATAACATGAGAAGAATAACAGGACTCTATTTTCTGTGATTGATGTTTAAAGCAGAAAAGTTAATTTTTTTTCAGCATAAATATTTACTCAGATAGTTTTTGTGGATATACTGATGGTTGAGTGCTCTGCCAGATCTAAGAACTTGGCAGAGCTAAGTCTCTATGCTTATAGGTGACAGGCCAGTACTGTGACAGGTGCACTGCCTACAGACAAGGTTATGAGGTAGAAAGCTCGGCACGGGGGGAGTTTTAAAATGGTAGAGTTTATTTTGTGTACCTAGAAACTATTCACTCAATGTCACTACTAACAGTCCCAGGGAATGAAGAGGGTATGCAGTTTATTTGGTGGATGCTGTTGATATAGAGGCATTTTAAGATCTCTTCTAATAGTGACAATCTGAATGAGGAAGATGAAGAAACCAATAAGATATGTTAATTATAGAGCAAACAGAGAAATGTGAAAAAGACAGAAGTCGGTAAGTGCTTGCGCAAACTGAATGATAATGTTAGTGATGAAGTGACTGTTGTTCAAGAATCTCGTCTTAGACAAGTGTTACACAAAAATACGGAGCGTGGGACAAAGAGTGCACCCGAATTAGTGAGATAAACTCACCCAAATCGATGGAATGTATGTTTCTCTGATCTTACGTAGATTCCCTATGTTTGTGGTTTCTTGCCACCATTCTATGTGTCTCCAAATACAGGAATAGCACAGATGGTATAGTCTTATGTGCAGTTCCAAGGCTTTTAGTCCATTAACATATAAGTAATACAGAGGTGCAAGTGTAAAGATACACTGAGTTTGCTAGTACACATGAAGAAGACAGGAAATTATAATTCCTTCTAAGTGCATCGAGGCCATTACCTATTGGATTGACACATTTGAAGAGTTTAAATATATGATTCAAAAGTGAAATCATAAGTGTAACTATATAATTTTCAATTATGGAAATGCAATCTCCTTCTACCCAGGACAGAGAGAGAGAGAGAGAGAGAGAGAGAGAGAGAGAGAGAATGTTACATCAAATGGATATTTAATACAAATACAAATTGCTATGCTGAGTCTGGTTAATCAGGCATCCTCCCCATGGCCCAGTACCTCAGTTTTGGACACTGAATGAAGAAGTTTGAGAGAGAGGAATTGTTCTGAAAAAAAGTTGTCTGTACTCTGTAAGGCACATCAAGTGTGAGCCAGAATTCCCTCCTGTTATAAAAAATTCTTTGAGTAAAATGGCTAGTGTACAAATGTGGTTTTAGGCCTTAATGATATGGTGACTTGGCTTTGCTGTTATGCTTTCTTAGATTTTAAAAACAAAGATTGAAATTTAACCATTGTGATTCAATTTCCCAATGGTAAGATAGGAGAGCTGGAGTAGAAAGTCATTATAGTTTATTTTTTCAATGAGTGAAAAAATAATCGTAAAAATAAACTCTTAGGTAAAATAAGATTAAACTTTTATTTTAAAGAATACTTCCTCCTATTTGTAGTAAAATAATGTTTAGTAATATATACTTTTACTGAATGCATGGGCATGCCATTATAATTCCTTCAAATACATTATATTTTTATGCACTGGAAAATTTTTTAATGAAATATTTGCTTGTCTACATGTACTATGTAGGAATTCATTAAAATTTATTATATTTTTCAGTTTGCTTTGTATGAATGTTTACTCATATTTACCTTGTCTGCATGTATTGAGTAAAAATGCATTCAAATTTATTGTATATTATGTCTTGTTTTCTGGTTAGCATCATTACTCAAATATATTGCAGTATTAGCTTATACAGGGTTTTGTAGCCTAGTATTTACCAGTATACAAATACATGTATTATTTCTGACTTTACATCCTTAAATTATTTTTCAGTGCCAGTCTGATATTTATGTTTATGCAAACTATATGCTTTACCACAGGATCCCATTTATACCATACTATATTTATGTCAACAACATAAATTCTTACAACAAAATAAAATTACTTTCAGAAGCTGTTGAAAAAAGTGCTGAGGGTTTATTTTTTTGCCAGAAGTTTGCCTTTACATATGTTAACAGTTCTTTCTGCCTACACACCCCTAATGCTGGGCAATAGCAGGGTTTCCGAGAGCAGGGAGAAAAGACTCTCCCCAGGGAATGCTAAGAAAGCAGTTTCTCAGGGTGTGTCATCGTGTCCCTCTCTCAATGAGCTCTATTGTGTAATTGGGAGACTCCCCCAAATGGAGAGTTTAAAGCTTGCTCCTTGACATCCACTCAGAATGGCTGCCTTCACAGTGCACAGTAAATAAGGTCACAATGGCCAGAAGAGAACTCAGCTCAGGGATTGAGAAAGAAGCACAGAGAACACTGTTCAAAATGTTCACAGACTTAGTAGCTAAAGTTTTGTTTTATGACAGAAACTGGGGGATATTTTTTATGATATTTATTATTTGTGCCTAAAATCACAGTTAGCTTTCATTTATATGAGAAACAAAAACATTAAGAGTATTTCACGTATGGCGGTATTTATGATTTCTAGCCATTTGTAATATCACCATTAATCTGCGATTAATTCATAAACTCTAAATCAACTGTCATACCCTTTCTCTCTTACTTTTATATTAAACAAGAGGCCTGGTGAATGAAAATTCATGCACTGGAGGGGGGAGTCCCTCAGCCTGGCCTTCCCCCTCTCACAGTCAGGGAGCCCTCAGGGACTGGAGGCGAACCGGCGATCAGGGGAAGGCAATGCCCCATTACAGCTCTGCTGCTGCCACTGCCAGCAGCACAAGCCTTGGCCATCCCTGGTTAGCCAAGCCTTGGGAAGCCCTGGGTGGCTGGGGGGCTGAGGGGACTGGAGGATTCCAGAGGCAGGGCTGAGGGGACTGGGCGCCACGAACTTGTGGCTGTGGGCACCACCATCTTTCAGGGCATGGCAGTCACATGCATATTCCCTCCTTACTGGCTGTGGGTGCCACCATCTTTGAGGGTGGTCAGTCAATTTGCATATTCCCTCCTTATTGGCTATGAGAACTGCTATCTTTGAGGATGGGAGAGTCAATTAGCATATTACCTTCTTATTGGCTGTGGGCGCTGCTATCTTTGCGATGTCCTCAGGGTTAATTAGCATATTCTTTATTTATTAGATATGATTAGCCATCAAAGCATGCTGTTTAGCTGTTTATAATTTGGTTTCCTTGTTCTTTTATTTTCTACACTAGGGGCTCAGTGCATGAAATTCCTGCACTGGGGAAGGGTTCCCCAGCTCAGCTTGCCCCCTTTGACATATTGGGAGCTCTCAGGAGGTGTCTTACTGATGGCTTAGGCCCACTCCCTTCTCCCCGCACTCTGACCTCCCTTTGTGGGAGGCAACCAGGCTAATTAGGGGAAGCCACCAACCCCATCACCCCACTGCTGCAGCCACTACCAGTCACCGCAGCCACCAAGGTGTTTTCATCAAACACGGACTCCAGTCCCTTCACCATGAAAAAATGACAACTTTCTTTAGGCATTTTCAATATGTGCCTTTCATAGGATATGACATTTCTTTCTTTTCTTTTTTTATCCTCCCCTGAGGATATGTGTCCATTGATTTTTAGAGAATGTGGAAGAGAAGAGAAAGACAGAGAGAAACATTAAAGTGAGAGGAACACTTTGATTGGTTGCCTCCTGCATATGCCCTGACATGGGCCCCAGCCAGGGAGAAGCCTGAAACCTAGGTACATGCCCTTGGTCAGAATTGACCCCAGACCCTGCAGTTAGCAGGCTGAGGCATTATGCACTAAGCCAAACCGGCTTGGGCAGGATATGACATTTCTTAGCCCTCCAGCAGTGGACCTTCATTTTTTTTCTCCAGGAGTGTGGTGGAAAACCCTAGATCACATTTTTGGATTCTTATTACCCAAGTTACTAAGAATATTACCAGTGTCATACAAGGAGCTTAGCCAATGAGCGGTAAGAAAAGGTGTTTCCTCTGTAGTTCACTCTGATCACCGGCTCCACCCCTGCCCCTCCAATCCCAGCTCCACCCCTGCCCAGGTCTGTAACCTCTGGCTAAGGATGCAGGCCTGTGCAGGGGACCCCAACACCTCTGCTTAGCTGACTCTACTAGTGCTCAGACCCCTGAGATCGCAGGTTCCGCCCCTTCCCCTCTGATCACTGGCTCTGCAGAGCCCAGTCCCCTACGATCTCCTGCCTTGCCCCTGCTCAGGCCTGAGGTCCCTGGCCCAGGCCTTATGCCTGAGTAGGGCACCCTCATACCCCTCCAATCACCGGCTATGCCCCTGGCCCCTCCGATCACCGACTCTGCTCTTGCCCATGCCTGAGGTCTCTGGCAAAGGCCTCTGGCATGGGCAGCAGACCCCCAGCCCCTTCTTATTGCCTCTTCCAACCCTCAGCCCCCCGCCTCCCCCACCACCTGCCTGGCTAACAGGCCTGACCACATCAGTGGCAGGGTTGAGCCAGACTGGGCGCCCCCATCTTATGGCTATAGGAACCACCATCTTGTGGCTATGGGTGCCACCATCTGTTGCCATGAGGGCGGCCAACTTTGTGACAGAGTGATGCCTAATTTGTATATTACTCTTTTATTAGATAAGATGTGCTTATGGGTACCACCATCTTGTGGTTATGGGTGCTGCCATCTTGTGGCCATGGGAGCGGCCATATTTGTGATGGAGTGATGCCTAATTTGCATATTACTCTTTTATTAGATAGGAAAGCAGTCAGATCCAACACCCCTTTTATTCTTAACACTAGAGGCCTGGTGCACAAAAATTTGTGCACTGGGGGGAGGGGTCCTTCTGCCTGGTGTGTGCCCTCTCGCAGTCTGGGACCCCTCGAGAGATGTCCACCTGCTGGCTTAGGCCCACTCCCCAGGTGATCGGGCCTAAGATGGCTGTCAGATATCCCTCTGGCAACTCAGAAGCCCTCAGGAGATGTCCACTTGCTAGTAGAGAGCAGGCCTAAGCTGCAGTCGGACATCCTTAGCACTGCTGAGGAGGCAGGAGAGGCTCCCACAACCACTGCTGTACTGGGAACCTTCTGGCTTGTGACTGAGCAGAGCTCTGCCAGCATTGAGCATCTGCCCCCTGGTGGTCAGTGTGTGTCATAGTGACCAGTCATTCCCAGTTGTTCTGCTATTAGGGTCAATTTGCATATTACCCTTTTATTATATAGGATTATATAGGATAGAGACCTGGTGCATGGGTGGGGACCAGCTGCTTTGCCCTGAAGGGTGTCCCAGATCAGGATGGGGTTCCCCTGGGGTGCCTCACCAGCCTGGGTGAGGGGCTAATGGCTATTTTCAGAATGGCCACATCCCCTTCAAGGTGGGTGTCCCACCCTGGGGTTCCTGGCCAACCTGGGTGAGGGGCTGATGGCTGTTTGCAGGCTGGCCACAGCTCCCATTGACACAACATCCTAGGGAGGCTGGCTGGAATCAGGTTCCTGGGGTTTGTTTATCTTCTATAATTGAAACATTGTTGCCTTGAGCAGAGGCTACAACTGACCGAGGCAGGCAGTTTACTCCATTGCTGGTGCAATGGAAGCCTCCTGTTTTCTCTAGCTCTGTGGCTACCAGCTACCATCTTGGCTGGGTTAATTTGCATACAGTTGCTCTGATTGGTGGGCGTGGCTTATGTGTAATGGAATGAAGATCAATTTGCATATTACTCTTTTATTAGATTAGACTCTTGTTTACAAGGCTATCTTAATCCTGCATTATCTTTACTTAGACCACTGCAGATGTCTCTTAATTTATCTGCTATCTAATCGAATAAAATAGTAATATGCAAATCGACCCTCACTCTGAGACACCTAAGCCATGCCCCCAGCCAAGCCATGCCCATCAGCCAAATCAGATTGGCTGTATGCAAATTAACCCAGCCAAGATGGCGGCCAGCAGCCACAGAGCTGGAATAAGCAGGAGGCTTCCGTTAGGCTGGTTGGGCCTCTGCTCAAAGCAACAATGTTTCAATTATAGAAGATAAATAAACCACAGAAACCTGATTCCAACCAGCCTCCCTGGGATGATGGGTCAATGGGAGGTGTGGGCAGACTGAGCTGGAATAAGCAGGAGGCTTGCCCCAGTGATGGAGGAAGGTAAGGTTCCAGCTGTGGCCTCCACTCATAGCAACAAAGTTTTAATTATAGAAGATAAACAAACCTTACTTACCGGCTTCCCAACTTGGGCTCAAGGAAGTGCTAGGAGCCTGGATTGTCAGAGGCAACCTGACCTGGGCTCCAGTTAAAGCAACAAAGTTTCAACTTTAGAAGTTAAATAAATTCCAGACATCAGTTTCCAACCAGCCTCACTGCAAACAGCCATCAGCCCCTCACTCAAGCTGGCCAGGCAAGCCAGCAAGTGGACATCACCGAAGGGGTCCTAGACTGCAAGATGGCACAGGCCGGGCTGAGGAACCCCCTGAGTGCACAAATTTTTGTGCACCAGGCCCCTAGTATCTATGTAAAAAATACTATCTCAAAAATATCCTCAGTATCAACTTTATTTATTTTGCATTTTGGTCATTTAAGAGATTTAAAAGTAGACCCTTGTGGAAATCTTTTTTGGTGATAATCGTCTTTTCTCCTTTTGCACCATTAGCATCACCTAAATATAGTCATTTGGGGAGCTGGAGAGGTGGATAGTTCTTAACGTTTTTCTCATACTAGTTCTCTCTCCCTCAAACCCTAGCACTCATCAATGCAAAACAAAACAACAACACATATTTAATGTTTTAAAAGAAAACATTTTTTCATTATTTGAGGCATTTTCATAATACTAGAGGCATGGTGCATGAAATTTGGGCACTCAGTGGGGGTGAGGGGTCCCTCAGCCCGCATTGTGCAGACCAGGCTGAGGGACCCCACCAGTGCACAGTCAGGGCTGGGGAGGGATGCAGAAGGTTGGCCAGCCGGGAAGGAACCATGGGAGGGCTCCAGGGCATGTCATAATGAGCTGTTGAGAGGCCTTAGTATATCATTAGCATATGCTTTGATTGCTTGAATGGATGACCAGATGACCGAACACTTAGTGTATCAGGCTTTTATTATATAGGATTATACCTGCTCAGATTCCCAATCTTCCCTTCTGCTCTGACATTCTCCATGCTGAATACAATAGTTAGATCAAACTGTTTATTCCTTTATGACCATACTTTTCATTTTGTTATCTGTTTTACTTGGAGTTTCTCTTCTTTCCCTTAGTCTTTAAAATTTACTCATTTTAACCCCCAGTTAAAAGTTCAATTTTGTTACAAACAACCATAAAAGTGCTAAAAATTAGAATTTTTATCTCCTCTGAACACCAAAAAGCCCTCTCTTTGTTCTATTATGACACATCACCTATTTTCTACCATTATAATTTTAGTATGCCTTATGTCCTCTTCTACAGCACAAGCCTAAGAATGGCAGGTGTTTGTAATATTTTATGTCCCTCACTGTAACTCATTAGGAACCATGTGCAAAAGAATATTCCATAAGAAAGTATTTAATGAATAAAATATTGTTACTAAAATGCAAAGGATTTTGATGAGCTATAAGGGAGAGCAACATAAACTACATAAACTATTATTTGATTATCCAGTAAATTATCCAGCTTATTGTCTTTTGATCTATCTGACTAATGATTAAAAATATCTTATCTGAGAAACATGTTTTCTGGAAATACTAATATAGTTATGTCATCCTTAAATATAGCCACTTAGTTAGCAGACACAATGGCTTGCAACTCTCCTAAGGCCATATATTTAAAAATAATATATAATCTTTGTGAAAATTAAAAATAATTTTTCCGTGATAGTATCTGTGATGCTATCATAAAAATGCAGGAAAAGATTTAAGTTTCTCTAGATAGACACGTTACCTTTAAAATAGTTTATTCCAGACATCACAATTACAACTAAACTACAGAACAACTGTCATTCAGAATCACCTCAGATCCGATTGAATAAAAGTCTTATAACTAGGGAATTAAAGAAGAAACCACATAAAGATTGGTAGGAGGGATAGAGATGTAGAACAGGCTGGTCCCACATTCACTCATGGGGGGTGCAATTTGAGTGCCCAGCTTGGGTGATTGGAGAGGTTGTGCCACTGGACCCTAAATAATGCCTACTGCATTAGACCACTCTACCAAGTCTGGGAGACATAGCAGCTCTACCTGACACATAGACACAAACATAGGGAGGCTGACAAAATGAAGAGAAAACAACAACAACAAAACACACAAACAAACAAACAAAAATCCACACATCACAAATGAAAGAAAAGAACAAAACTCCAGGAAAGACAAATGGACATAAGGAAATTACTAGATGCAGATTTCAAAACACTGGTTATTAGGTGCTCAATGGGCTTAATGAAAACCTCAACAGCATAAAAAAGACCAGTCAGAAATGAAGGATACAACTGAAATAAAGAATAATTTACAAGGAATTTACTGTAGATGAGATTAAGCTAAGAATCAAATCAAGAGTTTAGAATATAAAGAAGCAAAAACTACCCAATCAGAACAGCAAAAAGAAAAAAAAATCCAAAAATGTGAGGATAGTGTAAGGAGCCTCTGGAACAACTTCAAGCATACCAACATTTGTATCATGAGCATGTCAGAAAGAGAAGAAAGAGAACAAGAAATTGAAAATATATTTGAAAAAATGACAGAAACTTCTCTAACTTGGTGAAAGAAATAGACATATAAGTCCAGGAAGCATGGAATGTCCCATACAGGACACACCCAAAGAGTCCCACACTGACACATTATAGTTAAAATACAAAATGTTAGCAACATAATAAAAACCTTATATGACAAGCCTACAGCCAACATCATACTCAATGGGAAAAAACTAAAATCATCTATCCTAAGAACAGGAACAAGACAATGATGCCCAGTTTCACCACTCCTGTTTGATATAGTACTGAAAGTGCTAGCCATAGTGATCAGACAAGAAGAAGAAATAAGTGGCATCCAAATTGGAAAAGAAGAAGTAAAACATCATTATTCTCAGACAACATTATATTGTACATAGAAAACCCAAATGACTCCATTAAAAAACTACTAGGTTTAATAAGTGAATTTGGCAATGTAGAAGAATACAAAATTAACACCGAGAAATCTATGGCTTTTTTTGTATACCAATAATGAACTCACAGAAAAAGAAATTTTTTAAAATATCACATTTACCATTGCAACAAAAAAAATTTAAGATACCTAGGAATGAACTTAACTAAGGAAATAAGAGACCTGTACTCAAAAAGTACAGGACATTGAAAAAAGACATGGAAGAAGACATAAACAAATGGAAGAATATACTGTGGTCATGGATTGGAATAATCAACATCATTAAAATGTCTTACTACCCAAAGCAGTTTATAGATTCAATTCAATCCCCATTAAGATACCAAGAAAATATTTCACAGACCTAGAACAAACTCTCCAAAAATTTATATAGAATTAAAAAAGACCATGAATAGCAGCAGCAATACTCAGAAAGAAGAACAAAGTTGAAGATATTCACAATACCAGATATTAAGCTATACTAGTATACTTACTAAGTTATATAATGTCTAATCATTAGGGTGTACACCCAAAACTAAAAGAAGAATAATTTCAAAGTGGAAAAAAAGGGATAAGTCTTATATTTTATAAATAAATAAATAAATAAATAATAAATAATAAATAAATAAATAAATAAATAAATAAATAAATAAATAAATAAGTAAATAAGTAAATAAGTAAATATGTCCTGGCCAGTGTGGCTCAGTTGGTTGAGCATCATCCTGTGCATCAAAAGGTTGCTGGTTCAATTCCCAGTAAGAGCACATATCCAGGTTTTGAGCTTAATCCCTAGTCAGGGTGCATGTGGAAGGCAGCCAATCAAAGTTGCTCTCTTTCATCAATGTTTCTCTCTTTCAAATCAATAAAGACACATTAAAATAAAAAATACTTTAAAATACATACATTAAAAATATAAACATAAATAAAATAAAATAGTTTGTTCCATAAGGCTATGGAAAAAAACTAAATCAAGCAAGTTCCACATAGTCTATTTCATCTTTCTTTCAGCTCCCAGATTTTGTCACAAATATTATGTCAGAAGTTCTAACTTGCAAAGATGTTTGTGAGGCATGATTAGAGGAGAGAAGCAGGTCTCCTTGCCATGCTCCATTCCTGTTCGTGCAATGATCTGTTTCAGAAATGAAAGCTTATATGAGGGGTTCAGGTTCATGATTACTTTGTGGTTTCCCCCATGGCCTCTGGACATCTCCTCCTCCAGAAGAGGCTGGTGCAAATAATTCAAACTAAACCTCTTACACATTATGCTAGGTGTCCTGGAGTAAAAGATTAGCTTGCAAACTTCTCTGAGGAAAACAGAAAGCGAGACAGTTAACTCCTGTTCACTGGAACTAAACAGAACAAACAAACAAGTAAAACAACCCTGGGGACTGAGGGTAGAGAACTGTAACTGTCTCTTGGGATCCGCAAGCTGCATAATATTAACACCGTTTAGCAGTTATGATAATAAAGATGTAGCCATCAGTTTGTGTGATGTGACTAAGAAATCACTCCCATGAAGTAGGAGTCCAAGCCTCACTTAAGAATCAGGATGACACAGAAGGAACAGAATTAGAAATTTGTAGTCATTCCATAAGCTAGAATGAGGGCTTTTTTTGGCAGTAAGCCAAGGTAGACTGATGAAAACAATGAAGGACCTTGTCTAGTGTTTTGGCAATATGTAGATTTCAGGCCTTTGCACGGCTTTGGAAAGAAATGACTCAGAATTTTTCCCCAAACCAACCACAAGAGATTTCTTATCAAAGTATAGCTAATTTTTTTTTTTTTAAATACAGACATTTGATATTTTTTGTGTACCTGAGGAAAAGGCCCAGATCCAATGACTATGAGAATATTACTTGGTCTAGATGCCCTTTTACTCTGGAGCTCAAAGCATTGATCAGAGCCTAATGAACATTTCTCCTATGAATAAATGATCATGAGTTTTATTATCTTGGAAAATAATCTAAATTATATCCAATAAAATAATCAGAAAGCAAGTTCAAAAGTGCATTTGCATTATTTTGAGGTCATGTATTGTTTAAAGGTTGCCAAATGCAAAGGTAATTTGAAGATCAAGTTTCAAAACTGTCATATTACCAGGATCATTTTGTCGGTTTGACTCCTGCTGAAAAATAACTTTGATAGTTTGAAATATAATTGCTTTTATTATGTGTAGCAAATTTGCATAAATATTTCTAGTACTTATCTACACTAATAAAAGAGAAACATGCAAATTGGTGTCACTCCACTACACCCAAGCCATGCCCACCAGCCAATCAGAGTGACTACATGCAAATTAACCCAGCCAAGATGGCGGCCAGCAGCCATGGAACTGGAGCAAGCAGGGGACTTCGTTGCTCCGGTGATGGAGAAAGCCAAGCTTCCCGCCTGCCCTGGTCAGCTGTGGCCTCTGTTCAAGACAACAAAGTTTCAATTATAGAAGATAAATAAATTCCAGATACCTGCTTCCAGCCAGCCCCACTGGGAGCTTGAGTCATTGGAGGCCATGGCCAGCCCTCAGCCCTCAGCCACTCACCCAGGCTGCCCACACACTCATGGAGTGATGTTCCCCTCTTAGGTTTGGCCAGCCTGCAAATAGCCATCAGCCCCTCATCCAGGCTGGCCAGGCACCTCAGCAGGACCCCACTCCCTGAAGGGGTGTGGGCAGCCTGAAAACAGCCCTCAGCCTCTCACCAGGCTGGCCACACCCTCATGGGGTGAAGGTTTCTATTGGGGGCTTGTAAGACCTGCAAACAGCCATCAGCCATTCAGATAGACTGGCCAGACACCCCAGCAGGACCCCACACCCTGAAGGGGATGTGTCCAGCCTGCAAACAACCATTAGCTGCTCACCCAGGCTGGCCAGACATCACAGCAGGAACCCCCTCACTGAAGGGAGTGTGGCCAGCCTGAAAATGGCCCTTAGTCCCTCACCCATTAAGGCCACACACCCCAGAGGGACCTCCACCCTGATCTGGAACACCCTTCCTGGCAAACCAGCTGGCCCCCACTCATGCACCAGGCCTCTATCCTATATAATAAAAGGATAATATGAAAATTGACCCTAACAGCAGAATGACTGGGAATCACTGGTCACTATGACACACACTGACCACCAGGGGACAGATGCTCAATGCAGGAGCTGCCCCTGGTGGTCAGTGCGCTCCCACAGGGGGAGTTCTGCTCAGCCATAAGACAGGCTGACAACTTCTAGTACAGCGGTGGTGGTGGGAGCCTCTCCTGCCTCCTCAGCAGTGCTAAGGATGTCTGACTGCAGCTTAGGCCTGCTCCCCGCTGGCAAGTGGACATCCCTTGAGGGCTCTCAGGCTTCCAGAGGGATGATGTCTGACTGCCAGTTTAGATCCAATCCCTCAGGGAGCAGGCCTAAGTCAGTAGGTGGACATCCCCTGAGGGGTCCCAGACAGCAAGAGGGCAAGGCCTGGCTGATGGACCCCTGAGTGTACAAATTTTTGTGCACCAGGCCTCTAGTAACAAATAATAATATGGATTTTATTTTAACCAATCTGACGAAAGTCCTTTAAGCTTTTTTATTTCTATGACATTCTTTTTACCAAATGAATACCATTTATGTAATACAAATATTTATATACTAGGGGCCCGGTGCACAAAAATTTGTATATATATACGCTGTACCCGGCCACACATTGCTGTGGCTCAGTTTGGTTAAATGGAAAAGAAAGAAAAGAGAAAGTGCCCATTTCTAATATGTTTAATTGCACAATGCTTGTGGGTATACAATGTGTCCCCTCCCAGATGGCTGCCCTGGCATCCTGCCGCCCTCATCCTGCCCGGCTGGTCTGGCATCACACATGTGAGCCTCTGCTGCCTGGGACCCCCAGTTGGGGCCTGCACCCCTGCTACCCACGGGCAACCCACACTCTGCACCCAAAGTGGCCCGACCATTCCCGACTCCCAAAAGCCAGAGGAAGGAGGAGCCGAGGAAGCTCCCCTGCCCTTGCCCGGCTCAGTCTGCTTAAATGGAAAAGAAAGAAAAGAGAAAGCACATGTTTCTAATATGTTTAATTACACAATGCTTGTGGTCATACAATGCGCCCTCCTTGGTGGCTGCCCCTGGCGTGCTGCCACCCCTGCCCTGCCCAGATGGTCTGGCCTCGCACACATGTGCCTCTGCAGCCTGGGCCCCTCAGCGCTGGCCTGCACCCCCACCCCTACTGGTGGCCTGCGCCCCGCACCCTGCACCCCATGCCTGAAGTGGTCCGGTTGCTCCTGACTCTCGCCGAGCCACCCAAAAACCAGAGGAAAAAGGAGCCGAGGAAGCTACCCTGCCCTCGCCCGCCATGCTTCCCGAGAGCCCTCAGCTGTCGGCGTGGGGGGCACTTCGGCGGCTGCCAGTGCTCCAAGCCCCAGCCCAGCCCCGGCCAGAAGCCCAGCCCCATGCTGGTTGATATTTCACAACATGATGATTGGCACGCCAATTTTCAATTGCAATACATATGGTGGCATCCCTGGAAGATCAAGTGAATTTCAAAATTCTGTTGGATAATTTACCGCTTCATCTGCTTCCACAACAATGTTGATGAACTTATATATGACTGCCTCTCTTTGAATGTTAGACTGAATAATATTATTAAGTTTGTAGCATGTGTTGCTTTTACATCCAACAGATGGCTCTGTTTTTCAAAAAAAGCATGTTTTACCTGTTTTTTTTTTTTAAAAAGCATGTGTTGACCTGTCACAGGTGTGACATCTATATAATGTAGGTATATAAAAACACTCGCGTATTTGAATGCAAAGTTGTGCCAAAATTTCAAAGCAATTGGTGAAAAACTTTCAGAGATTTGAGATTTTGAACAAATGAATATTTACATTTTTATTTATATAAGTATATATAAATACTAGCTGTACTCGGCCACGTGTTGATGTGGCTCAGTCTGGTTAAGTGGAAAAGGAAGAAAAGAGAAAGCACATGTTTCTAATATGTTTAATTGCACAATGCTTGTGGGTATACAATATTTTTTTGTTGTTCTATTGTCTGTGCAGATATAGAGATTATCTGGTTTGCCAAGTCTAGAACACTCAACATATAATTTTCCATGTGAGAAGCAATCCGTGTCTAGATCTAAACCGCACAATTCTAAAGATTGGTCCTGAGCTTTGTTAATTGTGATTGCAAATGCCAATCGAATAGGGAATTGCAATCTCTTAAATTAAAATGGCATATCCATTGGAATCATAGGAATGTGAGGAATGAGGATATCTTCACCTTTGAAAGGTCCTGTCAAGATTGTTGCTTCTATGACATTGCTCATGAATTTTTTTACTGCAAGCCGTGTGCAGTTGCAAAGCTTTCGCAACATGATAATTGGCATGCCGATTTTCAATTGCAGTACGTGCAGTGGCATCCTGGCAGATCTAGTGAATTCAAAAATTCTGTTGGATAATTAACCACTTCATCTGTTTCCATAAGGGTGTCGAAGGACTTGTGTGTGACTGCCTTGCTTTAAATGTTAGACTGAATAATATTGTTAAGTTCATAGACGTCTTTGCTCTTGGCCACAAGAATAGCTTGTTCACTCAGCCAATCATCATTCTTATAATTAATTTGAATATTGGGAAATACTTTTTCAACCAATTCTTCCTTTGACATCACTAAATTGCATGGATCATAAATTGGAAACATTGAAATAGAATCGTAGGATATTTAGTATAGCGTGTGTTGCTTTTACGTCCAACAGAAGGTGCTGTTTTTCAAAACATGTTGTTTTTGCAAAAAAAACCCACAGGTGTGACATCTATGTAATAGGCATATATAAAAACATGCGCGTATTCGAATGCCATGTAGCATCAAAATTTCAAAGCAATCAGTGAAGAACTTTCAGAGATTTAAGATTTTGAACAAAGGAACATTTGCATTTATATATATTATATATATATTTATATATATGTGTATATATATATATATATAATATATATATTATATATATTTCCAAAGTATATATAGCCTTATTACAATCCCCTTCATCATTCCATTGTAAAAACCCACAGAATGATGATAGGTCTCTATACTGGCAGTTATAGTGTCTACTTGGATCTTAAGCAAAGATTTTCTGTTTTCCTTTTCACACTTGCCCTAATAAACATTTAATTCATGGGTTACATTTTATAAAGGATACTGATTTACATTATATGCTTCCATTTAATCTTTTCAAATATCGTGTAATTTTTATAAACTTTGACTGTGAAAATATAGCCCAGTATTTAATGAATAGTTTGATTCTGTGTATCAAACACATTGTTTTTCCCCCCACATATTACCACTCTCACTTGTCACTGAATAAGGTCCTATGTCATAATAGATTTAAAACTACTCAGTTTTTTAACACATATTTTTATATGTACTTGCAAATCTGACATCTCATTGACCTGAGACAGAATGAAATTTTAACATGTTCAGTTGTTTAAAATAAAAATGAGTAATCATAATCCTAGACCTTTATACAAAATCCTAAGTATAATAGACACTCACATGGATTTTTCTTAGGTGCAATCCAAATTTACTTTGTATCTATACTGTAAATAACATGTTCTGATAAATTTTTTAGTGTTAACATTATTAATTTTATCACTTACCTATTCTTATAGAGCAATTTCATTTTTTGGTTTCCAAGGCAATTATTACATTTTTTATTTATGATTGCTGGATGAAACTATCACCCTTCTTATCTGAGTTCAAAAAACCTAATCGGTTCATGACGATTTTCTTCAAAATAGTGAGTACTACTGACCAAGATGATAGGATGGTATAAGTCAATAAATATAAGGCAAGAAAACATTTATAGGTCATTTTCTGTTCTTCCTTATTAATAGCAATGTGTGATAGACAAGGCTAATTAAGAAAAATCAAAAACAGTGTAGGTAAAGCAATATAAGAAAAATGATAAATTAGTAATGAAAGTATCAAAGATGGGCATTTGAACATATCTTTAAAAAAGAAAGTAGGGGAAATAACAAATAAACTGCACAATGAGAAAAAAAGGCAAGGAGGCAGCAGAGGAGAAGGAGTGTCAGAAAAAGAAAAGACAAAAATAGATTAAAAGAAGAAAAGAGGAGCAAGAATAAACACAAGCTTGAATTAAATATAAATAAAGGAAGTTATTTTTGTAAAAGTGGAAAGAACGATATGAAGGGCAAACCAAAATAGAAATAAAAAAAAAGTAGAGAGAAGGGCAAAAAATACATAAATGAGTAAGTTACAGGACAATGAAAAGAGAACCAGACAAAGAAAAGCATGAAGCTCACAAAAGAATCGTCAGCTTAAAGAAAGAAAAGGTGCGGTGTGCCCAGGGGATATTTCTACAGGCACTGGTTTCAGTTAGCCCATTAGAGCAGGTTTAACAGGAAGAGAGTCCAAGTCACATAACAAATATTTCTACTTTATGTCTCTCATAACAGACCTCAGCCTAGTCAGAATTCCCTAAGAGGAAATTAAATCAGATGATTTCATTGGAAAGCGATGCAAGACTAAAAGCATAGTTTAGAAACTTTAAGAGCCAGGACCTACAACGAATTAGGAAAAATATGAGTTATAGAAAAAGAATGCTGTAACAATAGAGTGTTTCCTGACTTTCTAAGTTTTCTTTTTACTTACTTTTCTTTGTAGCTATATAGGTGAGTCTAATCAACCTGTTCAGACTGCCTTGCAAGCCTCATGATGACCTGAAGGACCTCATCTCTGCTGAGTTTCTGAAGCTAGACACTGCTACAAAATGTTTTCTGAGACAGTACTTCTACAGCATTCTTAACTGTTTGAATACACAAGTTCATCACTATCCTTTTTGCCGCTACTGGTTTCAATTATTGGACAGTAAATCTAAACAGGAATCAGTTCATTTTCTATAGTCTTAGATTCTTGTTTAAGTGATTTTTTTTTAATATTGGGAGAATCTATACGTTTGACAAATTTGCTTAATTTTTTTAAATCAATGTTTTGTCCTTTTACTTTCTAAGGATGAAAAAAAGTCATTTAACAAAGTATTTCCCCCCTTTTTTAAATAATGCTTTATTGTTGAAATTATTACATACTAGGGGCCTGGTGCACAAAAATTTGTGCACTCGGGGGTTGGGGGTCCCTCAATCTGGCTCTCTTGCAGTCTGGGACACCTCGAGGGGGGGATGTCCACCTGCTGGCATGCTTGGCCAGCCTGGGTGAGGGGCTGAGGGCCATTTTCAGGCTGCTCACAGCCCCTTCAGGGTTCGTGCACTGGGGGGTGGGAGGGCTGGTGAGTGCAGGCCTGGACATTTCCCACCAGAGGGCCCACGATCGCACACGCCTGGTGGGACCCTACCGCTGAGGGGACACACCTGGTGCAGAGCTGAGTTGCGAGCCAGGGGTGGACGCTGGTGCAGGATCCCTCTGTGGGGCCCTGTTGCTGAGCGAACATACCTGAGGTGGAGCCGGGCAGTGGACTGGCTTCAGATGCTCCCCACTGTGCAGCAGACGCTTCCGCATGCCCCCGTGGAGGCCCCCGGGGCGGAGCCAGGCAGCTGACCCAGAATGGCTGCTCCTGCACACCCCGCAGAGACCCCTGCGCTCCCGCATGCCCCGGGGTGGCCTCCAGGGAGTGGAGCCAGGCAGTGGACCTGGGACGGGCACTCCTGGATGCCCCGAGGAGGCCCCAGGCTGGACCCACTGAGCTGGCACACCTGGCACAGGTATGCCGGCCACAGAGGCTCCCAGTGCAGAGCCGCCCTGGCAGCCTCCATCTTGGCTGGGTTAATTTGCATACAGCCACTCCGATTGGCTGGTGGGCCTGACTGTGAGCAGAAGCTCAGCCAGCCTAGGCAGGCAGTTATAAAAGAAGCCTCTGGTTTGCTCTAGCTCCATGGCTGCCGGCCTCCATCTTGGCTGGGCTAATTTGCATACAGCTGCTCTGGTTGGCTGGTGGGCGTGGCTTAGGTGTCTTGGGTAATGGTCAATTTGCATATTACTCTTTTATTATATTAGATGTTTCCTTTTTCCCCCAATGACTCTCTCCAGCCTACTCCTAGCCCCTCACTCCAGACCTCCAGCACCCTATTGTCTGTGTGTGGAGAATCTCAGAGGGAAAGTGGGTAGGGTGGGTGGGTGGGAGGTAATCAACCAATCTGCTTCATTTTAAATGACATCTACCTTATTGATAATATACAGATCTTTTTTTAACAAACCAAAA
>PVJC01004685.1:0-62548 GCA_004026665.1 Murina feae | reverse complement strand
CTCCATCTTGGCTGGGTTAATTTGCATTCAGCCGCTCTGATTGGCTGGTGGGCGTGGCTGTGAGCAGAGGCTCAGCCAGCCTAGGCAGGCAGTTGCAACAGAAGCCTTTGGTTTGTGGCTGGGTTAATTTGCATACAGCCATTCTGATTGGCTGGTGGTAATGGTCAAATTTGCATGTTTCTCTTTTATTATATTAGATATAAGTGAAATTATATGGTTCTTGCCTTTTTCTGTCTGACTTATTTTACTTGGCATGACATTCTCAAGATCAATTTATAGTGTCTCAAATGGCAGTATTTCATCTTTCTTATAACCCTACCACTGGAAAAAAGCTTGGTCTCATCTGAGACCTTTATACACAAATATATTAAACTTGGAGCACTGCTTTATATATGCGGACACCTCATGTCTTCCACTTTAATGTTCCCATTTCCAGAGATGTATAAGTTGATGATGGAATACATGAACCAAATGCTCTCATTCTGGAACTAGGCATATGCTAAGCAATTGGTAGGTTTCCCTTAGACTCCCTCAAACTATAATCCTCTTTTTAAATCTCTGATTTTTATATATTTATCTGTTTAATCTAATTTTTCTTTTCAATCATATCTTGTAAAAGTTACCAGTTCTTTTTCAATATGGTCTACTTTACTTTCCTATTCATGTAGTGAGATTATATTATAATAATTATATTAATTTCATAATTTCAGTTATTATTTTTTATTTTTAAATATGCCTATACACTTTTTCATATTATCAGAGTCTTGTCTCATATTTTACATTTGTTACCTATATCTATGATAATGTTATTCATTTTTGTTATGAAATATTCTTTTCATTATTATTATCCTATCTATATTAACTGAATTGCATATTGTCCTATTTATTCTGTCTTGATAACTGTCCCAAAAAGTGATTTATTTACAAATGTGGTGTATTATGGTTCTTATTTTGAATATATTTTCAGTGATCCTATTCTTTAGAAAGCATGTGCCCTGGAATCTGAATGTGTTGTTAAAATGTTATTTTGAGTTTGGCCCATCTGAGCCTTATGGTTTTATTCATGTCAAATAAGTTTTAATGTTGCTACTTCAATTATTCAATTATTCACAACCATGCCATTGCAGGGCAACTTCACACGTATTTGCCATGCAATTCTATTACTTCACTACTCATAGCCAAGTTATTACTGTACTACTTATATCCAAGACAGCCCACCTTCTTGTTGCTTCCTGGAATAGAAGATAAAGTTTCTCTGGTTTTTGTATCTCAAACAGTAAATGATTTCATAATTCCTGGGTCTCTAATAACTCTGGGAAGGAGAAATGCTTCTCTGATCTGAACATCTATCTAGAATAATATGTGAGAGAAAAATACATTTTAATTGCCTAAACTAAAATTTGGAGGCTATATACTGAAGCCTAGACAATCTTAGCTAATTAACACCAATGATATGCATCTTCCTCAAGGTTTTATGTTTATACTAGAGGCCCAGTGCATGAATTTGTGTACAGGTGGGGGTCTCTCAGTCTAGCCAGTAATCTGGCCAATCAGGACTGTGGAAGGTTTGATGGGGGAGGGGCTGTGGGAGATTGGTTGGCCAGGAGGAGGGGCCATGGGAGGTTGGTTATGGCAGTGCTCTGAACACCAGTGGAGCAGCTCCTGCATTGACTTTCTACCCCTGGTGGTCAGTGCATGAACTAGTAACTGATCAACTGGTCATCCAGTCACTTAGGCTTTTATATATATAGATTCTAGTGTTTTGTATGATGCATTTCACATATTTGAAGCTTAATGTGTGCTTCCATGTTGTTTTCATAACTCAGTTTGAAAACAAAAAGCATCATGTTGGTGGGCTTGCAAATTGGCACAGCCACATGAAAAACAGTACGGAGTTTCCTCAAAAATTAAAAATAGAGCTACTATATGAACCAATATAACTTTTGGTATCTATCCAAAGAAATCCAGAAGACTAATTTGGAAAGATATATGAGCATTCATTGCAGCACTATTTACAACAGTTAAGATATGGAAGCAATCTTAGTGCCCATTAATAGAAGATTAGATTAAATATGTACCACATATATACAATGAAATATTACTTGGCAAAAAATAATGGAATATTAACCATTTGTGACAACATGAATGGACCTAGGGTATTATGCTAATGAAATATCAGACAAAGACAAACATCATATGATTCCACTATATATATGATAGCTACAAAACAAAATAAATGAACAAAGAAAACAGAAACAAATTCACAGATACAGAGAATGAACTGATGGTTGCCAGATGGGAGGGAAGGTTGGAGAGGTGAGGTGGAAAAGGTGAAGGAATTCAGAAGTTCAAATTGGCAGTTACATAAAAGTCACAGGAATATAAATAGGAAATACTATTATAATAACTATGTATGGTGCCAGGTGAGTACTAGACTTCTCAAGGGGATCAGTTTGTAAATTTTATAAATGTCTATACTTGATGCTAATACAATATTGAATGTCAACTACAACTTCAAAAATAAAACAGAACAACAATAACAAAAGCTAAAGCCATCAAAATTAGTAATAAACCTTCGCAAAATACAATTTTCTGGTTTTAATCCTGGACATTCTAATTCCATAGGTTTGGGGCCCTGGGAATAAAAGCGTAAATATGCTAAGTGTCTGGTTGTCTGTTCAGCCAATAAAAGCACAATATGCTAATGAATCCTAAGGCTGCTCAACCATTTGCTATAACATGCACTGCACTAGGGGCAGAGAGTAGAACAGTTGCTCAGTCGCTATGATGTACACTCACCACCAGGGCCAGAAACTCCAACTGGTAGGTTAGCTTGCTGCTGGGTTCCTGCTGATCGGGACTGAGCAAGAGGGGTTGGACACACCATGGAGACCTCCCATGGTCCCTTCCTGTCTAGACAACTTCTTGCATCCTTTGTCACCCCAATTGAGCACAGGTGGGACCCTCGGCTTGGCCTACACCCTCTCGCAATCCAGAACTCCTTGGGGGATGTCAGAGAACCAGTTCTGGTCCAATCCCATAGGCCAGGCCGAGGGACCCCAGTGATGCACGAATTCGTGCACTGGCCTCTAACTGATAATAATCTAATCTAATAAAAGAGTAATATACAAAATAACCATCACTCTGCGATACCCACAAGCCATGCCCATAAGCCACACCCACTGACCAATTAGGAGCAAATATGCAAATTAACTCAACTGAGGTGGCGGTGCCCAGTCCACCTAAGCCCCAACTGAAGTAGCCAGGCCTGTTAGCCAGGCAGGTGGGGGGGGGGGAGGCAGGGAATGCCCAGGGGCAGAACCATCAATCACAGGAACCTGGGAAGGGGCGGAGCCTGCCATTGTAGAGGTTTGGGGGTCTTCTTCCCAGGCCTGCATCCTAGGCCAGAGGCTACAGGCCTGGGTAGGGGTGGAGATGGGATTGGAGGGGAAGGGTTGGATCCAGTGATGGGACTGAGTTACAGAAGAAACACCTTTTCTTAACACTCATTGGCTAAGCTCCCTGTATGAAACTGGTAATATTCTTAGTAACTTGGGTAATAAGAATCCAAAAAGGCATCTAGGGTTTTTCCACCACAATCCTGGAGAGAAAAAAAATGAAGGTCCACTACTGGAGGGCTAAGAAATGTCATATCCCATCCCAGCCAGTTTGGCTCAGTGCATAATGCCTCAGCCTGCTGACTGCAGGGTCTGGGTTCAATTCTGACCAAGGACATGTACCTAGGTTGTAGGCTCCTCCCTGGCCGGGGCCCGGCTCAGGGCATATGCAGGAGGCAACCAATCAAAGTGTCCTTCTCATTTTGATGTTTCTCTCTGTTTTTCCCTTCTCCTGCACATTCTCTAAAAATCAATGGAAACATATCCTCAGGTGAGGATGAAAAAAAAAAAGAAAGAAAGAAACGTCACATCCTATGAAAGACACATCTTGAAAATGCCTAAAGAAAGTTGTCATTTTTTCATGGTGAAGGGACTGGAGTCCATGTTGATGAAAACACCTTGGTGGTTGCAGTAACTGGCAGTGACTATAGCAGCAGAATGATGGGGCTGGTGGCTTCCCCTGATTAGCCTGGTTGCCTCCCACAAAGGGAGGCCATACTGCAGCTTAGACTGTTCCTCATGGGGAGCAGGGAGTGGGCCTAAGCTGTCATTAGGACATCCCCTGAGGGCTCCCAGTATGTGAGAGCGGGCAGGCTGGGCTGAGGAACCCCCCACCCAGTGCACGAATTTCATGTACCTGGCCCCTAGTTATATATAAGATAGATGAAGTGTCCATTTATAGAATATATCTCTCTAAATATGCAACTCATAGGACTTATGGGAAATTGTGGCTAGTTTTCAAAGTCAGAAGAATATTTAGGCTTTACTTAATTAAGCATATAAATTTTGATTCAAACAGTCCCATTTCACCGTTGAACTACCTTCTCAATGCAATGGCAAATTTCTGTAATTATCTTCTCAAGAAACCATACACCAAAGTGATGTAACCACTCTTTTACTCTATATAGTTGGGAAAAAAGTAAAAATTATACTATGGCTTGTAAGTAAATGATAGGTTCCTTGTGAGCACTTCAGACATTGTTATTTTATAAGTAGCAAGTACAGTTCCATTGGTCAATATGCACATAGCATCCACTTTGGGCCAGAGCCTCATGTAGAAGCTGAGCATGCAAAAGAAAAGACACCCCCAGAGGACAAAGATATAAACTCTGCATTTGTTAGATATGCATCACTATCTGATCTATACAAATCTTATATAATAAAAGAGTAATATGCAAATTAGGCATCACTGCATCACAAAGATGGCCATCCCCATAGCCACAAGATGGCAGCACCCAGCCTGGCTCAGCCCCACCACTGAAGTGATCAGGTCTGTTAGCTAGGCAGGTGCTGGGGGAGGCAGGGAGCCTGAGGGGTGGAACAGGCAATCAGAGGGGCCTGGGGGTCCCCTGCCCAGGCCAGAGGCCTTAACTAGAGGCCTCAGGCCTTGGCAGGGCAAGGCCAGAGATTGCAGGGGCCTGGGCTCCACACAGCCAGCAATCTGAGGGGCAGGGGCGGAACCTGCAATTGCAGGGGTCTGTGGGTCCCCTGCACAGGCCTGTAACCTTGGCCAGAGACTGCCAGTGAGGCAAGGGCAGACCCGGCTATGGCAGGGGGCAGAATCAGAGCTGGTGGTCGCAGAGGCCTGTGCTCTGTGAAGCCAGCGATCTTCACAGAGATCTTGGGGGTCTTCTGCCCAGGCCTGCATCCTGGGTCAGAGGTTACAGGCCTGGGCAGGGGTGGAGCTGGGATTGGAGGGGCAGGAGTGGAGCTGGTGATCTGAGTAAACTACAGAGGAAGCACCTTTTCTTACCGCTCATTGGCTAAGCTCCCTGTATGCCACTGGTAATATTTTTATTAACTTGGGTAATAAGAATCCAAAAAGGTGATCTAGGGTTTTTCCACCACACTCCTGAAGAAAAAAAAATGAAGATCCACTGCTGGAGGTCTAAGAAATGTCATATCCTGCCCTAGCCAGTTTGGCTTAGTGCATAATGCCTCAGCCTGCTGACAGCAGGGTCTGGGTTCAAATTTTACCAAGGGCTTGTACCTAGGTTGCAGGCTGCTCCCTGGCCGGGGCCCGGCTCAGGGCATATGCAGGAGGCAACCAATCAAAGTGTTCTTCTCATTTTGATGTTTCTCTCTGTTTTCCCCTTCTCCTCCACATTTTCTAAAAATCAATGGAAACATATCCTCAGGTGAGGATAAAAAAGAAAGAAAGAAAGAAATGTCATATCCTATGAAAGACACATCTTGAAAATGCTTAAAGAAAGTTGTCATTTTTTCATGGTGAAGTGACTGGAGTCCATGTTGATGAAAACACCTTGGTGGTTGCAGTGACTGGCAGTGGCTGCAGCAGTGGGGTAATGAGGCTGATGGCTTCCCCTGATTAGCCTAGTCACCTTCTACAAAGAGAGGCCAGACTGCAGCTGAGGCCTACTCTCAATACCTGAGAGGGGGCCGGCTGGGCTGAGGACCACCGCCCCCCCTGCCCCCCCCCCCCCCCCGTGTATGAATTTCATTCACCGGGCCCCTAGTCTATATCATAAAAGGCCTGTGGTTGTCATGCCATAATTCCATCATGACCAAACAACTGGGCTCACCAGGAGGTGCTTTGATGGGTCCCCTGGTGCCTGTAGTGGGAGGAACTTCTGTGTCAAGCAGTGCCCATGGCAGGAGGGACTCCAGGTTCCTGTGGTAGCAGTGGTAGCAGGAGTCCAGGGTCCCGAGGTGGCAGTGGGAGGAAGTCCGGGTCCAGCAGTGGTGGTGGAAGGGAGTCTGGGGTCCTGTGGCACAGGGGGGAGGGGGGCTGGATATCATGTAATTTCATGTACTGGACCTCTAGTAGGAATATAAACTTATCAGCCTGATAAAGATATACTTTATCAAATATTTGTTACAAAACTAAATCTCTAACCCCAATTTCTACCATCAAGTTGGCCCCTCCCTCTGTGCTTATCATCTCATGTTCCTGTTATCCTGGCATACTCTTATCACACAATACCTCTTGGTCATTGTTCCTGTATTTCTTCTGGACTCCATCCAGATCAAATATCCATTAATTTGAGAGGTCTTGTTTGAAAACTTTATGAAAAATTTAAGCCTGTTGTCCACGTGTTCCATTTCCCCTTATAATTTTCCATAAATGTATTTATTTACTTGTCTTTATTAATGTTACATATGTATGTGCTTATTGCTTATTTTTAGTCTTCCCTTATTAAAAAGCTAGGTACATGATTACAAGAACTTTGAATTATATGCTGCTGTGATATCCCCACAACATAGGGACATAATGGCTTAGTTAATATATATATATATATCATTTACTAAAGTGTAATTAATTAAGCATATAGACCCTTTCTAAGAAGAGTATCTAATTCTCTTTACATTTGGACTGTGAAGAAAGCCTCAGTTTTCACTGAAACTAATCTCTAGATCAATTATTTTTATTAGTTATCACTTTTCTAGTATAAGAAAATAGGTCAAAAATAGTTTCCTTAAGCTTTGATTGCAAAATTTATAAGTATTCCTTTAATATTTTGGTGTTTGACAGCCAGCAACAAGCAGTGGAAGTATAAAATACTTATTTTCAATAATTGAAAAGAGGGGGAGGAAGCAAAATCAATAGCCTTTGTTTTAATATTTCCATATCAAATCAGTATCCATATATGCAATATCATATCACATTTTAAAGCCAAATCAATGAAAATACTAGATAAAAACATCTTATTTCCCAAAATATCCTTACATGAATTACCAATGGAAAACCAAACATTCTTAATACCAGAAGGGATTTTTTAAAAATAAAGAAATTATTGATAATTGGGTAAATTTTTTATAAAAATAATATATTTTTTTAAATTTAGGAATAAAAATTGCCTTATTTTTAGTATTTGTTTTGGGGCATATACTTTCATTCCCATTAAAAATCACACCATGTTATGCAATGCTGCAAGGGATTAAGCCCGGGACTCATTTACTTGAGCTTTTCCATGTCCTACAGACTCTGTAGATTATTTTTATTACTTATATATGTCCAAAACAATTCGAACAGCACATCATTAAGTAGTGAATACTTATATTTTTATCAAAATTTTATTTGTTATAAGAGAAAAATCAATATACCTTATTCAAAAGTAAAATTTAAAAATAGCCTAAATACACTCTTTGAGACTCCCCCAAATTTCTGTCATGTGTCAGACATAACATCTTCAGGATTTTCTGCTGTTGAACTAACATATAGATCTGTATTTCATTACCCCAAATGACAATAAAGCAACCCCTTGATCATGACAAGTTATGTATCTGAATATAACAGGGTCTACTACCAGAACAGCCCTATTGGTCAATACTGATTGTTCCTCCAGAAATGCTGTCAACTAAAAACAAAAACAAAACAAACAAATAAAAAAAAAATTTAGTACTGCTCATCACAACTATTTACAAAATAGATTTAGACCTTCCGTTCTTTCTGTATTTACACTTTATCTACAAACACAAAGAGGAAGATGGCAAGGTGTGAAAATGGACACCAACAAAGTGCTGTCTGTGCCTTTGACAGATGAGGCTGCTTTTACTCCTTAATGCAGAATTTGTGTTATTTCCACTGAAACAGCTCTGCACACAGTGTCCTTCAGGAGGGAATACCCAGTGCTGGAACCTACTATGGACAAGTATAAAACTGACCAAACTCAGCTGGGATTTCTTTGAGCTTTCTTTTGCCTCTCTCATATCCCTTGCCCTATATGGCTACATTTCAAAACTATCCAATAATAATCTTTCTAAGTAGAAACTTCTGAATATGTATAACCCCTTCTTACCCTCATCTTTTAAAAACTGTCTCGGCCCCTTTATTCGAGGAGACAAATTTGAGTGTTTGTTTTGCTCTCCATTTTTGGCTGCCTTACAATAAACCTCTTTTTCTCAGCATAATTCTGCTGCCTTAGAATTAGGAATTCGGTTTCTCTGTCACTCAGTGGACAGGAGGCCCACCTGCCCAGGTATAGCAGATGTTATTATACAGTCACATTAACTAGAATGCCTCTAAAATTATATACACATCCTTATAGTTGAAGAAATAATGATTTTGAGATCTTAAATTCAACAGAATAGAACACCTCATGAAAATAGTAAATCAAGTTTGTTATCCATGTCAGAAATTGTTTTTCCTGGGATAACTCATTGGTCTCTCTCTCTTCCTCAATCTGTCTCTCTGTCTCTGTCTGTCTCTCTTTCCTTCCGTCTCTCTCTTTCATCAACCAAGTGTATACTTCTTATACATAAGAATTTTCATTGATTAGGAATAGCCACAGCTCTTTGTCAACACATGCACATTGCTACACTTAATCATAGGATCAAATTGGGAAATATTCTGAAGTACAGATGAAGTGGATCCAGACTAAGTAAATTTCTTCAAAGCAAACAGTTAATCACAGGGCTAAAATCACATATCTCTTACGTTTTATTTTATTCTATACACAGTGATTTTTAGTTGGCAGTTTTTTGTGATATGGCTCAAAACAAAACTGGTTTTGTGTTTCAAAGAGGAGCAAAACATAGAATATGATTTTTCTTTATCTCTTGTGCAAGTGACCTTTATAACTGAACCTTGCCTAACAAAACTTTGGTAGAATCCTGAAGAATGAATAACCAGATGTGTTTTTATTTTTATGTTGGTATTATTGATTGAATCCTTGATAAAGCACACTATTGTAAGAGAGAAAAATTTGACACCAGCATAACATGACTTTTACAGAGATAACTTTACGTTAGCTATAAATAGCTATTAAAGACAATAAAGTTATAGTAGATAAAACAATACTTGGAATATGTTAAGAAATATTGGATGTTTGGATCAGAAATGATGAATGTCTAAAAGTATTCCACCTTGTATAGCTGTAATATTCTCACAGGAACATTTATTTTGTGGAGTGTGATTAAAAGGCTATGTTTTTAATAAAGGTTTTAAAATTGTAATTATATTCACATAACTGCTACAATTAGGAGTCTTAATTCTGCCAGTTTTTCATTAGCTGCTACTATCTGTAAACCAAAACTGTTCTTTCATATTTAAAGCATAAAGACTTTCACAAAAAAATAAATTAATGTTACATAATAGTCTGGATAATTACTTATATACTAGTATTTAGGCACAGTTATATGGCTATCAGTAAAATCATCATCTTGGTCACACACATGTCCTTGAAATGAATAGACTCAAAAATAATAAGGCTTTTTACATGCATTTGTAAAGGGATTAACTATCTAGTATGAATAGAAATGTTATGGATAAAGTTCCATAGCTTGAGATACTAACTAATTATGTGGCTATTTCCTCTGAAAGCTGTGGCAAGTGAAGGACTTGAATCCATTAGAAACAAATATCCTACTTATAGTAACCTAGGAGCTCAGTGCACAATATATTGTGCACTCGGGGGGTCCCTCAGCCCGGCCTGTACCCACCCACCCGGTGGCCCGCCACCCGCCCTGCCCACTCCACCCATCCTACCGCCTGTGCTGCACCTGCCTCCATGGTTGCACTGCTGGCCTCCATCTTGGCTGAGTTAATTTGCATACAGTCACTATGATTGGCTGGCAGGTGTGGCTTGGCTGGTGGGTGTGGCTTAGGCATCCCGGGTAAATGGTCAATTTCAATATTACTCTTTTATTAGAGTAGATTACATGAAAAAAATCATACGTTCTTAAATTTAGTTGACCTGTTTGGCTCAGTGGATAGAGTGTCGGCCTGTGGACTGAAAGGTCCCAGGTTCAATTCTGGTCAAGGGCATGTACCTTGGTTGCAGGCACATCCCCAGTAGGAGGTGTGCAAGAAGCAGCTGATCAATATTTCTCTCTCATCAATGTTTCTAACTCTCTATCCCTCTCTCTTCTCTGTAAAAAATCAATAAAATATATAGTTTTTTAAAAATTTAACTCCATATGGTTTGGGCAACTACAATGCATGTGGACTTTACAAATAAATGTGGCAATATATAAAAATGACAAAATAATTGCTTTTTTACAAGAACAACCCTGAAAGTGTTATAAAACACATAGATTAGCTTATTTAGCATTTATTGCATTTGGAAAACAATATTAATTTGAATAATAATAAATCTTGAAATATCTTAATTTTTATTATGGATTTGAAGCAATATATGTTTGCAAAAAATAGTATCTCTCTGTAATGCACCAAGGCATTGAAAGATTAAATAAAAACTCAGTCAACTCCTTTATTTCATTCACTTTCCCCCTAATAGTTCACAAATAATATTATTGCTTTTTAATATAATTCAAAGTAGTAAATAACTCCACTAGTAAATTCATGAATGTAATCATCTGAGTTTCTTAGATGATTTATAGTGATAAATTATAGTGATAAAAGGATCACTTTATTATCAAATTTTTTTTAATGAGATAAAACATGTTTAATACATTTAATCACATTTAAGTTATTCACTTTCTCAGGACCTTAATGTATTTTTTCCCTTTGTGTTATCATCTAATACACTTTTTAAACGTGTTGGGCTTAAAATTACCATTATTTTTAAGTTTTGGTCAATTTTCCTGATATGGATGAATCTATCATCTTAGGTATTCACAAAGAAATGCTAGCAATAAGTTGTATTTCTCCTCAATTGGCCAGTATCTTCACTGTTACTAAAAATATTGGTTAGAACTAACTTCTTCAAGGAAGTTAATGTGGAAACTTATTGATTTCAAATCACTTTCCAAAAAATACAGAATTATTCCATTTCTTAATATGAATATTCAGAGGTATTTATATAAAAATAATTAGAAACTTCCATAGCAAACTCTTTTAAACAAGATAATCCTTTACTATATACAAAATCTGAATAAAATTGAAATAACCTCAGGATCATTTTCTTAAATTTTCTGTTTCATTGGATGGATCTAATTTTTAGCCTATATGATGTTGTTGTTTTTTTAATTTATCTTTATTGTTGAAAGTGAGGACAAAAACAGGGCCACATGTTAACCTGACTAGCTCAGGAAAGGTCAGCATGGCAGCATGGCAAACTCAGAGACCTAAAGGAACCAAAAATGATGGTCTGAAATTAAAACTATTTTTAACAAAAAGCAGTTTATGGTGAGTAGTCATGTGCTAGGCCAATATCTTCCCTGAAAAAGGTCAATCTTTACCTTAACTGAGGCTATGTAACTGACCTTTTTGCATCTATAATAACATATCGTTGAATGTCAAAGTAATTTTCCTTTTTTTGGACCCCTCAAAGCACAGGCACAGTTCTGTGGAGACCATATATCCCCTCATTGTTATTGAGTTAATTGCTGACTGTTAATTACCATGCACACACCTAGGTAAAAGAAGTACCTGTCCATCATTTTACTTTGTATCCAATCCCAGAAGACCCCTCCCCTGCTCTGCTTTCCCCTGCCTCTCTAATCTAACACCAATGTGTCTCATGTAACCCACTATGATTGTAATGTATAAAATAAGTGTCAAAACTGTCATTCTCTGGAGCATTATCTCAATACTTTGAGATTCTGCTTCCTGGCATTTGTCCACATTTTGGCTCAAATAAGCTTACAAAAAAGTCTTCATAGATTTGAATATTTCTTACATTGACAAAGGTATTATTGGTGTCCCCTTTTTTCCCATTGACCCCTCCACCCACACTTGTCAACCCCACTTCCCAGGCCTTTACCACAGTATTGTCTGTGTCGATGGGTTATACATATCTATCTAATAAAGAGGTAATATGAAAATTGACTATCAATCCAACATGCAAGATGGCTTCCCCCATGTGTGGTCAAAGATGGTCACCACAAGATGGCCAGCAGGGGAGGGCAGTTGTGGGCAATCAGGCCTGAAAGGGAGGGCAGTTGGGGGCCATCAAACCTGCAGGGGAGGGCACTTGGAGATGACCAGGCCTGCAGGGGAGGACAGTTAGGGGCAACCAGGCTGGCAGGGGAGGGAAGTTAGGGGTGACCAGGCCAGAAGGGGAGCAATTAGGGGTGACCAGGCTATCAAGGGAGGGCAGGTAGGGGTGAATGGGCCAGCAGAGGAGGGCACTTGGGGGTGACCAGGCCTTCAGGGAGGGCAGTTGGGGGAAATTGGGCTGGCAGGAGAACAGTTAGTCATCAATTAGACTGGCAGGGGAGTGGTTAGGGGCAATCAAGAAGGCAGGCAGGCAGGCAGGTGAGTGGTTGGGAGCCAGCAGTCCTGGATTGTGAGAGGGATGTCTGACTGCCTGTTTAGGTCTGAGATCAGACCTAAGTGGGAAATCGTACATCCCTCGAGGGGTTCCAGATTGGAGAGGGTGCAGGCTGGGCTGAGGGACACACTCCTCCCCACCCCCATGCATGAATTTCATGCACAGGGCCTCTAGTCTATGATAATGAAAGCATAATATGCTAATTAGTCAGGATATCCTCCAGACATCCTTTGGGATGACCTTCCAATGACCTTCAGGGAAAAGCCAGGGCTGCGAAAGAAGCCTGGGTCCTGAATGCCTGCTGGTTGCCAGAGGGAAGCCTGCATCCCAGGTTCCAGAGGGAAACCAGTGCCAGCAAACAGGGAAAGGAAGGCCTACTCTTGCACGAATTTTGTGCATTGGGCCTCTAGTATGCATATAAAGTCTTTGTTAATCTCTTCTCACTCCTACCCCCTTCCTCTGAGATTTATGAGTAATTTTTAAGTAATCAATAATTTATCAGTAATTTATATGATTTTAATTTTATATGTTTAATTTGGTAAATAAGTGTAAATTGTAATAAAATTATTCAGAAATGTAAGTTTTCTTCAAAACGTGCACAAGTTTTCTTTAAAACTTGTAAAAAAACACTTACATTCAGGAGAAATCAGAAAATCAGAATAGGCCAATAACAATCGATAGGCCAATAACAATCAACAGGTTCCAAATTGGAGAGGGTGCAAGCTGTAATCCAAACATTTCCAGCAAGCAAAAGCCCTAGTCTGCCTGGTTTCATATGGGAGTTTTACCAAAAAATTAAAGAACTAACAGTGATCCTCCTCAGACTATTCCAAAATATTCAAGAGGAGGAAATACTTCCAAGCTCTTCCTATGAAGTCAACATTACCCTAATTCCAAAGTCAGATAAAGACAACACAAAGAAAGACAATTACATGCCAATATCCCTGTTAAACATAGATGCTAAAACACTCAACAAAATGTAGGCAAATTGCATTAAAAAAATCATATACCTTGATCAAGTGGGATTTATTCTGGGAATGCAAGGCTGGTATAATATCTGCAAATCAATAAACGTGATACATCACATAAACAAATTAAAAATCAAAAACTGATCATATCAACCAATGCAGAAAAAGTATTTCACAAAATCCAACAGCCTTTTTTGAAAAAAATTCTCAGTAAAGTGAGAATAAAGGGATCATAACATAATAAAAACCTTATATGATAAATCTATAGCCAACATCATACTCAATGGACAAATACTAAAACCATTTCCCCTAAGAACAGAAACAAGATAGGGAAGCTCATTTCCACAAGTCCTGTTCAATATAGCCATAGTGATCAGATCAGAAGAAGAAATAAAAGGCATCCAAATTGGAAAAGAAGAAGTAAAACTGTCATTGTTTGCAGATGACATGATATTGTACATAGAAAACCCTAAAGACGCCATCAAAAAACTACTAGAATTAATAAATGAATTTGGCAACTTAACCGGAAACAAAATTAACATCCAGAAATGTATGGTTTTTTTATACACCAGTAATGAACTCATAGCAAGAGAAACTAAAAAAAAATAATAATAAAAATAAAAAATCCTATTTACCAATGAAACAAAAAAATTAAGATACCTAGTATTAAACTTAACTAAGGAGTTGAAAAGCCTGTACTTGGAAAACTACTGAATGCTGAATAAAGAGATAGAATAATATAAAACAAATGGAAATATATACCGTGTTCATGGATTGTTAGAATCAATATGATTAAAATGTCCATGCTATGCAAAGCAATCTATAGATTAAATGCAGTTCCCATTAAAATTCCAATGGAATATTTCAGAGACATAAAACACTCTCCAAAAATTTATATAAAATAAAAAATGATCCTGAATAGCTGCAGCAATGCTGAGAAAGAAGAACAAAATTGGATGGATCATAATATGAGATATAAAGCTATATTACAAAGCTACTCTTCTCAAAACTGCTTAGTACTGGCATAAGAACAGACATACAGACTAATGGAACCAAACAGAGTACCCAGAAATCGACCCAAGCCATTATGCCCAATTAGTATTTGGCTAAGGAGGCAAGAGCATACAATGGAGTCAAGACAGTCTCTTTGCCCTAGCAGGTTTGGGTCAGTGGATAGAGCATTGGCCTGCAGAACAAGGGGCCTCAAGTTCAATTCTGGTCAAGGGCATGTATCTTGGTTGCAGGTTCCTCTCTGGCCTGGGCCCTGGTCAAGGCTCATGCAGGAGGCAACAAATTGATGTGTTTCTCTCACATCGATGTTTCTCTCTGTCTTTCCCTCTCTCTTAGACTCTTTCTAAAAATCAATGGAAAAATATCCTTGGGTGAAGATTAACAACTAATTTTTTTTAAAAAAAAGACAGTCTCAATAAATGTTGTTGGGAAAATTGGAGAGACATAAAAAAGTGAAATAAGATCACCAATTTACACCAAAACAAAAATAAACTCAAGATGGATAAAAGACTTAAATGTACCATAAGACGGGAAACCATAAATGTCTTAGAAGAACCCATAGGCAGCAAAATATCAGACACATCTCCTAGCAATATCTTTGCTGACACACCTCCTAGGGCAATAGAAATGAAGGAGAAGATAAACAAATTAAGTAAAATATACGTACCTCAAAATAAAAAGCTTCTGCACAACAAAAGAAACCATCAACGAAACAAGACAGCCTGCTGCATAGCAGAACATATTTGCCAATGATACATCTCATAGGGATCTAATCTCCAAAATTTATAGGGAACTCATATAACTTAACTAAAGGACAATAAACAATCTAATAAAAATTTAACAAAGGATCTAAATAGACACTTCTTGAAAGTGGTCATGCAGATGGCCAAGACATGAAAATATGCTCAAAGTCACTAATCATCTGAGAGATACAAATAAAAACAACAATGAGGTACCATCTCACACCTGTCAGAATGGCTATCATCAACAAATCAATAATGACAAGTGCTGGAGAGGATGCAGAGAAAAAGGAACGTTTGTGCACTGTTGGTGGGAATGCAGACTTGTACAACCACTGTGAAAAACAATATGGCATTTCCTCAAAAAGTTAAAAATTGAATTCCCATTTTACTCAGTAATTCCACTTCTAGGAATATATCCCAAGAAATCAGAAATACCAATCAGAAAGGATATATGTACCCTTATGTTCATAGCAGCACAATTTACAATAGCTAAGATTTGGAAATAGCCTAAGTTCCCATCAGCTGATGAATGGATTACAAACCAGTGCTACATCTACACAATGGAATACTATGCTGCTGTAAAAAAGAAATAACTCATAATTTTCAACAGGATGGATGGACCTGGAGGGTATTATGCTAAGCTAAATAAGCCAGTTGGAGAAAGATAGATATCACATAATCTCATTCCTGTATGAAATATACTGAACAACAAAACTAATGAAAAAAAATAGGTCCAGCAACTAACCAGTTTGGCTCAGTGGATAGAGCATTGGCCTGTGGACTGAAAGGTCCCAGGTTCAATTCTGCTCAAGGCAATGTACCTTGGTTGCAGGCACATCCCCAGTGGGAGGTATGCAGGAGGAAGCTGATCAATGTTTCTCTCTCATGTATGTTTCTAACTTTCTATCTCTCTTCCTTCCTCTCTGTAAAAAATCAATAAAATATATTTTTTAAAAAATAGGTCCAGAGACATGGGAGCATTGAACAAACTGTCAAACCTCAGAGGGAAGGCAGAGGAGAATTGGAGGGGATATGGGAGATCAATCAAATGACTTGTATGCATGCATATGAGCATAATCAATGGACACAGAAAGTAGGGAAGTGAGGGTAGTGCTGTGGGGAGGGCAGGAGAGAACAGGGAGAGGTCGATGGGGGAAAACGGAGACATATGTAACCCTTTCAACAATAAATAAATTAAGTAAAGTATACATTGTATCTAATATGTAATATGTAGTCTAATTTTTTTGCTGCATTAGTGCTATTTAAAGAAAAAAAATTATCATTATAAAAGTAAAAAGGAAACCACAGCGAGTAAATACAGTTTATTTATAAAGCTTATTTTCTTCAGAAAGTTCGCTTTGGACTCATTTCTCCTTATTTCTACTTTTCTGAAATCATCCTCAGAATTTTTGTATTCAAAAGCATTAGACTCATATTAGCCTATAACAATATTATAAACCACTTAGAATAAACCCATTCTTCTTCATAAAGCAACTCCTTTGATGAAGATAATTTTTTATCTCTTCCCATTAAGTCTAAGGATTATTCCAATACCTGGTAGAGAGAATTCAAACACAACTCTTTCATTTATGAACTCAAACAAAAATGTCCTTTAATAAAAAGAACTTAGTGTTGTAAATAGAGGTATAGTCCCTTCAAATTATGAAACTGAGTAATAGGGTATAATCACATGTATACTCAATTGAAGAAAATTAATATTTCATATCCTCATTATGAAAACCAGTAATATTTCATTTGTGAAGAATATTTTGAACTATTTCTGAAACAAGTAATAAGATTGTGTGTATATTCTGTTTGAGTAGGTTAAAGAAAACTAATCATCAATAATCTTTAATATAAAGCACATATGAATTTCATGCCTAGGTTTCTTCAAAGGGTAATACAGGCATGTAGTTTATTTTCATTTGGACAAAGGAATTTGAAGCTATGTTTTATTTAGTAATGCAGTTTATCCTTTCTTCTTTTCCTTTCTTCATGTCTTTCTTGGACCAAGTATTTACAAAGTTTTCACCTTTTACTAATTACTATGCCATAAAGTCTGGCCTCAAAAACTTCCTATTCTGCACAAAGTGTTTTCTAACTGAAGTGAAAATAACACAACTGTTATTTTCTCAGTTAGTTCATATATTTTTAAATAATATTATAAAATTTTAGAGTTAATTTGGTCAAAGTAAATTAGATATTTAGTAACATACTATAAATATTTCTAACTTGGCTTATACTTAATTATGTAAAAGCCTGTACAGGTTCATATTTAAATAAATAGAGCCCTGGTGCATGATTTTGTGCACAGGTGGGGTCCCTCGGCCTGGCTGACTATTGGATTATCAAGGCATTTTGCCCAGTCCCGATTGGGGTGGCAGGCTGGGGAGGGAACACGGGAGGTTGGCTGGTTGGGGAGGGACCACAGGTGAGATCCAGGACATGTCTGGCCTGTCTCGCCCAGTCCCGATCGGCCGGACCCCTGCAGTAAGCTAACCTACTGGTCAGAGTGTCTGTTTCCTGAGGGTCAGTGCACATCACAGCGACTGGTCGAGTGGTCAACCGAAAGGTCAACTGATCGGTTGGATACTTAGCATATTAGGCTTTTATACATATAGATAAAATTAACTAAATTATAATTGTTAAAATGCCAGATATCTTTAAGATTCTGTCATTATGACACATAGTAATAACACTATGCAATATTAATTAAAATTCATTTCCAAGAATAATCGACTTGCCTTGGAAATGTCTGTATTATAAAACTAATGAATATATTTCAAAATCAAACACAAATGTGTTTGATGACAAGAGATATCATAGAATGTTAGGTTACAAAAGGGCAGTTGCAGATACTGTGTACCTTTTTTTCCATATAGAAAAACAGACAAACAAACAAACACACCAAAAACCACAGATCTGAATGAATGCAGGTTAGTTACATAAAGGGTGTACCGGTTACTAATGTGGATTTTGTAATCAAAGAAAACATGATAATTCCAAGAGAAACATCAAAACTGTTTTATTCAAAGTAATGTCCATCACTACCTACACATTTCCCCCATCTTTCAAGTAATTTGGGATACCACCCAGAGATCCAATTTTCCATTTCTTTGTACGTTTTGAAGTGCTGCTCAGAAAGTGCATGTGCCACCAATCAGAACAAGTGATAATCTGAAGGAGCAAGGTCTGGTGAATATAGCAGGTGGGTTAATATGTCCTAGGCAAGATCTTTTAATGCATCTTTAACTGGTTTTGAAGTGTGTGATCATACTTCATCATGAAGCAAAAATAATTTGTTGTGTCTTCTGGCCCATTCTGGTCACTTTACGATAAAAGTGTGGTTCAAGTTGATTATTTGCTATCAGGAATTAATGGTTTCATCTGGTTTTACAAACTCATAATACACCACACCTTCCTGATCCCACCAAACGCAGAGCATTGTCTTCATTCTGAAGCAATTTGGCCTTGCAGTCGATGTTGATGGTTGACGTGGATCATCAACCCATGATTTTATGCATTTGGTATTCTCAAAATAAATCCACTTTTCATCAACAGTCACAATTCAATGCAAAAAAGACTTTCATGCTGTTGAAGCAACATTTTACTGGTGACTTTTTGGTTTTCCATTTGTCTTTCATTCAGTTGATGTGGCACCCATATTCCTTCCTGTAAAATCTTTTCCATTGCTTGTAAATGGTCAGAAATTATTTGCTAAGCAATGTTTAATCTTTCTGCATTTGAGTTTGACATGCATCTTCATCCAATAATGCTTGTAATTGTTTGTCTTCAAACTTTTTCAGTTGACCTGGACATTCTTTGTCTTTCACATAAAAATCATCACTTTTAAAGCATTTAAATCAGTGTTCAGAAGTATCTTGAGGTGGGGCATGTTCACCATAAGCTTCCAGAAGTATACAGTAACTTTCAGGAGCACTTTTCTTAAAAATAAAGTAATGAACTAAAACTCCCCACAAATACTCTTTTTTGACAAATGAAGTTTTGAAGCTTGCAATTAATACAACAAAATAGCATACATATCAAATCACATATATATCAACATATGTGTAACTCCATCTATTAAAAATAACACAACTGTTATTAATACCATGTTATCAGAATTATCCTCTTACAATTATTTTGAGTAATTATTTTAAATACAAAAATTTATATTTATATTATTTTATAACTATACTACTTGCTTGGTACACAAAATTCATGCATGGGGGTTGTCCCTCAGACAAACCTGCACCCTCTCCAATCTGGGACCTCTTGGGTCCCCAGCAGTCAGACATCTCTCTCGCAATTGGGACCGCTGCCTCCTAACTGCTCACCTGCCTGCCTGCCTGAACATCCCTAACCACTCTGCCTGCCTGCCTGCTTGCCCTCATCTGTCCCTCCTGCTGACCTGATCGCTCCTAACTGCCCTCCCCACCGGCCTGATTGCCTCCACTATACCCTCTGATGGCCTGCTTGCCCCCAACTTCCCTCCCTCCCCTTGCCAGCCTGTTCACAACCAATTGCCCCCACCCCCGCCAGCCTACTAGCACCTAATCACCTCTGCCTCAGCCCCACCACCATGGCTTTGACCAGAAAGACATCCAGAAGGTCTCCTGGAAGGTCTCCCAGTCTAATTAGCATATTACCCTTTTATTAGTATAGATTTCTATAGAGAACATTTTTATGTTAAACTCAAACACAGAGACCAGCCTTGAAAACTCCCTGAACAGACAAAACGCGTTGAGAAGGAAACTAACTTGCCTTGCTCATTTCTTGCTTTTATCTCTCAAAATCATAATCAAAACTTAAACTGTCCCCCATAATTGATATGAGGTAACCACTAACTCATCCCCTATAATTTAAGTAAATAATATTATAACCAATCACTGTTAAAAATATAGTCCACATGGTGTACTTAATAATCCCTGTGACTATTTTGTGACTACTAATTTGTATGTTTTAATACCTTCACCTTTTATACCCAACTTTCCAACTCTCCTCCTATCTGGCAACCTTCAGTTTGTTCTCTGTATTTACGAGTCTTTTTGTGTTTTGTTTGTTAGTTTATTTTGTTCCTTAGATTCTACATATAAGTGAAATCATCAGGTAGAGAACTCAAACATCTTAACACACCATACCCCAAAAATCAAACAATTCAATTAAAAAAATGATCAGAGGACCTAAGTAGACTTTTTTTTTTTCTAAAGAGGACATTCAGATGGTCAATAGGCATATGAAAAGATGCTCAACATCATTAATCATCAGAGAAATGCAAATTAAAACCACAATGAGAGATCCTCACACCTGTCAGAATGGCTATTCTATCTAATAAAGAGTAATATGCAAATTGACCATCACAAGATGGCTTCCCCATGTGGTCAAAGATTGCTGCCACAAGATGGCCAACAAAGGAGGGCAGTTGGGAGGGACCCAGGCCTGCAGGGGAGGGAAGTTGTGGGGAACTCAGGCCTGCAAGGGAGGACAGTTGGGGGTGACCATCCTGGCAGGGGGAGAGCAGTTATGGGCAAGCTGACCGGCCCAGGAGCAGTTAGGTGTTGATCAGGCTGGCAGGGGAGTGGTTAGGGGCAATTGGAAGGCAAGAGGTTGGGAGCCAGCAGTCCTGGATTGTGAAAGGGATGTCCCACTGCCCTCCCTGCTGGCCTGATTGCCTCCAATGTACCAGGCAACATATAGCCTAAGAAACCTGTGGGATCAGGCCTAAACCAGCAGTCAGACATCCCTCAAGGGGTACCCGATTGGAAAGCGTGCAGGTTGGGCTGAGGGACACCACCCCCACCTCCCACTTCCATTCCATGCATGAATTTCACGCACTGGGCCTCTACATCTTTAAAAGAGTAATATGCAAATTGGTGTCATTCTGCTACACCCACCAGCCAATCAGAGTGATATGCAAATTAATCCAACAAAGATGGTGGTTAATTTGCATACAAAGACAAGAGCAAAGACTAAAGACAGCGTAGAAGGAAGCCAAGTGCTGCACAAGGGAGCCAAGCGGTGAAGATGGGAACGGAGCTGAGGCAGTGGAGACGGTGGAGAAGGGAGGGAGAAGGGAGGGAGCTGAGGTGGCAGAGAAGAAGGGAGGGAGCTGAGGCGGGCTTCACTCTTTCTCTGCTTTGCTCTGGCTCAGGAAGCCCTATTCTTGCAGGAATCTTCCTGCAACGGGCTTCTAGTTATCAATAAATAAACAAACAAAAATTATTGACAAGGATGTTGCTGGGATTGCAAATTGGTGCAGCCACTATGGAAAACAGTTTGGAGTTTTCTCAAACAATAAAAATAATCTATCTTGGCAACTTCAAATTTGTAACTGGGCCATCATGCCGTGCATTACTTTCCAATAGCTTATGCTATGACTGAAACTTTGTACCTTTTGATCCTCAACACATATTTTACCTTTTAACCTCATCATCCACCATTATATACTCTGTATCTATGAGTTTTGTTGTTGTTTTTGTGTTATATTCCAAATATATATGAGATCAAGCAGTATTATTCTTTCTCTATCTGACTTATTTCACCTAGTATAAGGCCTTTATGGTCGATCCATGTTGACACAAATGAAGTGTCTCATTTTAAAAGAATGAATAAAATACAGCTATTTTATGGCTAATGTGCTGTTATTTGAATATTCTTAATAATTTCTTGAATAGTTGGAATGTTCTGTGCACAGTTCCTAACTAACTGTAAGGAACCTAGATAGAATATAGTCATAGAGTGTTTTCCCCCTGAGTAAAAGTTAACTTTATTTGCCTCATTGATTTTTTTTGAGATAAATATTTCTTATTAAATGAGTCAATTTTTAACATTTTATCTTGAGATTTTATCTTTAAAAATACTTCCCTTGAACATTTTTATTTTATACTAGGGGCCCGGTGCACAAAAATTTGTGCACTAGGGAGGTCCATCAGCCCGACCTGTGCCCTCTCACAGTCTGGGACCCCTCCAGGGACGTCCACCTGCTGGTGTGCCTGGTCAGCCTGGGTGAGGGGCTGATGGCTGTTTGCAAGCTGGCCAAGACCCCCAGTGTGGATCCTCAACCCATTGGGGTGTGGCCAGCCTGGGTGATGGGCTGAGGGCCGTTTTCAGGCTGCCCACAGTCCCTTCAGGTTTTGGGTCCCTACTGGGGTACCTGCCCAGCCTGGGTGAGGGGCTGATGGCTGTTTGCAGGCTGGCCAAGCCTCCCAGTGTGAATCTCACTCCATTGGTGTGTGGCCAGTATAGGTGAGGGGCTGATGGCTGTTTTCAGGCTGGCCAAGCCCCCCGGTGGCATCCCTCACCCCATTGGGGTGTGGCCAGCATGGGTGATGGGCTGATGGCTGTTTTCAGAAATTCAGTCTGCCCACAGCTCCCATTGACCCAATGTCCTAGCAAGGCTGACTGGAAACAGGTTTCTGGGGTTTGTTTATCTTCTGTAATTGATACACTGTTCCTTTAAGCCGAGGCCTAGTAACGAAACCTCCTCTCTGCTTCAGCTCTGGCTTCTATAATGAAACAATGTTTAATTAGAAATCAGGCCCGGCCTGCTGTTTACTTCAGCTCCTAGTATTGAAACATTTGTTGCAAATATGATGTTCCCTGGAGCGGGGAGAAGGCCAGGCAGCCTGCAGTTTCACTCCTGCTGCAATGGAAACTGCCAGTTTACTCAGCTCCATGAGTGCCGGCCTCCATGTTGGCTGGGTTAATTTGCATACAGTCACTCTGATTGGCTGGTGGGCGTGGCTTAGGCATCCCAAAGAAATGGTTAATTTTAATATTATGCTTTTATTAGTTAGTTAAGATGCTTCTTGGCCTTCTATATGTCACTAATCATCTGAGAGATGCAAATCAAACTGACAATGAGGTACTACATCACACCTGTTAAATGGCTATCATCAAAAAATCAACAATGAATAAATGTTGTCAAGGATGTGGAGAAAAGGGAACCCTGTACACTGCTAATGGGAATGTAGACTGGTGCAGCCACTGTGGAAAACAGTTGGAATTTCCTCAAAAAATTAAAAGTGAAACTTCCATTTGACCCAGTAATCCCATTTCTAGAAATATAGCCTAAGAAACCTGAAATACCAATCAGAAAGAAAATATGAACACTTATGTTTATAGCAGTGCAATTTACAATAGCTAAGATTTGGAAACAACCCAAGTGCTCATCAGTTGATGAGTAGATAGAAAAAAATAAATACCTGTGGTATATCTACACAATGGAAAATTATGCTGCTGTAAAAAGGAAAGAACTTGTACCATTTGCAACAGCATGGATGGACGTAGAGAGCATTATGCTAAGCAAAATAAGACAGTTGGTGAAAGATAAGTATCACATGATCTCACTCATATGTGAAATCTAATGAACAACATAAACTGATTAATAAAAATAGATCCAGAGACACAGAAGCATTGAACATACTGTCAAACCTCAGAGGGAAGGCAAGCTATGATGGGCAGATGGGAAGAGATCAACCAATGAACTTGTGTGCATATATGCATAACCCATGGACAGAGACAATATGGTGGTGAAGGCCTGGGGTGGGAGGACATGGGTGGGCTGGGAGAGGTCAATGAGGTAAAAAGGGTACATATGTAATACTTTCAACAATAAAGTTTTTTTTTTCTTTCTCCATGCCTTTACTTTTAAACATGAAGAGAAAATCGTCCAGGTATACATGAAAAAAAAGGCAGACATGATTACAGGTAAAAGCAGAGAAAATTTAACCAAAAAGCTTTCATGCTTGTCAGCTGTTGAACCTGAAGTTCTGAGTAAGACATGTTGTAGGGCTGAAAGGAATTATTCTTCTCCTTCTTCCTCACCCTCTCCTTGAACAGAATCCACACCAACTTCCTCATAATCTTTCTCAAGGACATCCATGTCCTCATGGGCCTCAGAAAACTCTCCTTCCTTCATGCCCTCACCCACGTGCCAGTGGACAAAGGCACACTTGGCATTAGGTCAGACTTGTAGTCCAGGCGAGCCCAGGCCTCAGCAATAGCTGTGGTGTTGCTCAGCATGCACATAGCTCTCTGTGCTTTGGCCAGATCCACCAGGGGCCACAGTGGGAGACTGGTAGTTAATGCCGACTTTGAAGCCAGGGGGCACCAGTCCACAAACTGGATGCTGCGCTTGGTCTTGATGGTGGCAATGGCAGCATTGACATCGTTGGGGTCCACATCACCACAGTACAAGAGACAACGAGCCATGTACTTACCATGGCGAAGGTCACATTTGACCATCTCATTGGCTGGCTCAAAGCACGCATTGGTGTTTTCTGCTACAGAAAAGCTGTTCATGTAGCTTTCTCAGCAAAGAGAACAGGGGCATATGTGGCCATAGGGAAGTGGATGAAGAGATAGGGCACCAGTTTGGTCTGGAATTCAGTCAGATCAACATTCAGGGTTCCATCAAACCTGAGGGATGCAGTGATGGAGACCACAATCTGGCTTATGAGGCAGTTAAGGTTAGTGTAGGTTGGATGCTCAATATCGAGGTTTCTATGACAGATGTCATAGATGGCCTCGTTGTCAAATATGAAGGCACAATCAGAGTGTTCCAGGGTGGTGTGGGTGGTGAGGATGGAGTTGTAGGGCTCAAATGTAGCTGAGGAGACATGGGGGGCTGGGTAAACGAAGAATTCTAGCTTGGACTTCTGCCATCAGCAGGGCAGTGAACTTAGAACCAGGTCCCCCACCAAAACTATGGAAAACCAAGAAGCCATAAAGGCCTGTACACTGCTCCTCCAGTTTCAGAATTCGGTCCAGCTCGAGGTCAGTGATCTCCTTGCCAATGGTGTAGTGTCCACGGGCATAGTTATTGGCAGCATCTTCCTTGCCTGTGATCAGCTGCTCAGGGTGGAAGAGCTGGCGGTAGGTACCAGGGCTAACTTCATCAGTGACTGTGGGTTCCAGGTCTATAAACACTGCCCTGGGCACATGCTTGCCAGCACCTGTCTCACTGAAGATAGTGTTGAGGGAGTCATCTTCCCCACCAATCGTCTTATCTCTTGACATCTGACCATCGGGCTGGATGCTGTGTTCCAGGCAGTAGTGCTCCCAGCAGGCATTGCTGATCTGGACACCAGCCTGGCCAACATGGATGGAGATGCACTCACACATGGCTGCAAGTTTGCAAGCAAGGAAACAGGAGTAGACACTGGGTCCCAGTTACCATTCCCGACAAGCTAAGAGTCGAGGTAAGTAACACACTCAACAATAAAGATTAAAAATAAGTAAATAAATAAAATAGCAACAACTAAAAATAATAAATAAATAAAAATATTTACTAATGGAATCCTTTTTCACGCTTGAGTTTAAGTTATGCCTATTAGAGATTTATTCTTTATGAACTCTGTACTTGCATACAAGTGAGCACCTTGCATACTTGCCAATTTATATGCATTTATGCAAAAGTTATTTACAGTATCATGTTCAAGAGTGCAAAATTCAGGTCTATTTGTTCATTGTATATTGCCAATGAATAGGACACTTTTCAAAGGTACTTTTTGACTTACAGACAAATGGAAGAATGCATATCCTGACATGCACTGCCCTTGAGACTCTCTGACTCTCCTTTTCAAGCTTTACTTGAGTTGAATTATAAATACTCAAATGTTCAATGTACTACTGTCAGTGTCTATGCCCAGATGACTTGCTTTTAGGAACTTTATCCTGTGGTTGCACTGATGAAGAAGGAATTGATGCTGAAAGCCTTGACTACAAGACTAATTCTTGGGCAGCTGGAATATGTACACTTGGATATCTCATCTATACAAATTATTAAATTCTAATGTAAAGAAAGAATAGCATGAGAACAAACCTTTCTATTTGGTCAGCTGACCTTGTAGATGTGGTTCAATGCATCTAATCTAATAAAAGAGTGATACGCAAGTTGGTGTCACTCCGCTACACCTAAGCCATGCCCACCAGCCAATCAGAGCAATGATATGCAAATTAACCCAGCCAAAATGGTAGCTGGCAGTCACAGAAATGGAACAAGCAGGAAGCTTGCCCTGGTGATTGAGGAAGCTAAGGTTCCCAACTGCCTTGGCTGGCTGTGCTCAAGGCAACAAAGTTTCAACTATAAAAGATAAATAAACCCCAGATACCTGCTTCCACCCAGCTTGGGCTCAAGGAAGCACTGGGAGCCAGGGTTGTCAGGAGCAACCTGACCTGGGCTCCAGTTAAAGCAACAAAGTTTCAACGATAGAAGATAAATAAATCCCAGATACCTGCTTCCAGCCATCCTCACTGGGAGCTTGGGTGGCTGGGGGCCTTGACCAGCCTGCAAGCAGCCATCAGCCCCTCACCCAGCTAACCAGACACCCCAGGGGGAGGGCACCTACCTCAAAGGGGCTGTGGCCAGCCTACAAACAGCCATCAGCCCCTCACCCAGGCTGGCCAGGCACTCCAGCAGGACCCCCCTCCCTGAAGGGGATGTAGCTGTCCCGAAAACAGCCATCAGCCCCTCACCTAAGCTGGCCAGGCACTTCAGGGGGGGACATTCACCTTGCAGCAGCTGTGACCAGCCTGCAAAGAGCCATCAGCCCCTCACCTAGGCTGGCCAGGCACCCCATCAGGACCCCCCTCCCTGAAGGGGCTGTGGCCAGCCTACAAACAGCCATCAGTCACTCACCTAGGCTGGTCAGGCACCCCAACAGGACCCCTATCCTGATCTGGGACACCCTTCAGGGAAAACCAGCCAGCCCCCACCCATGCACCAGGCCTCTATCCTTCCTATATAATAAAAGGGTAATATGCAAATTTACTCTAAGAGCAGAACCACTGGGAGTGACTGGTCACTATGACACACATTGACCCCACGGGGCAGACGCTCAATGCAGGAGCTGCCCCTTGGTGGTCAGTACACTCCCACAGGGGGAGCTCTGCTCAGTCATAAGCCAGGCTGATGGCTGCCAGTACAGTGGTGGTGGTGGGAGCCTCTCCTAACTCCTCAGCAGTGCTAAGGATGTCCAACTGCAGCTTAGGCCTTCTCTCCGCTGGCAAGTGGATATCTCCCAATGGCTCCCAGGCTTCCAATGTGATGTGTTACTGTCAGCTTAGGCACGATCACCCAGGGAGTAATATAATATACTTATATATTACTAGTAAAGGCTTGGTGCACAAAAATTTGTGCACTCGGGGGGAGGGGTCCCTCAGCCTGGCCTGTACCTTCTCACAGTCTGGTAACCCTTGGGGGATGTCCACCTGCTGGCTTACACCCGCTCCCCGGCCAATTGGGACTAAGCTAAGGTGACCAGATTTAAAGCGGTACACCACTAACCAGGGGGTTCTTTTTTTTTCTTTTCTTATTTTTTTTATTAATACTTAAAATATTACAAAGAGTAATCAGGACTTTTTTAAAATGCTGCAGGATGTGGGACAAACTGTTAAAAATCAGGACTGTCCCGCCAAAAGCGGGACGTCTGGTCACCTTAGCCTAAGCTGGCAGGCAAATATCCCTTTGGCAGCTCAGGAGCCCTTGGGGGATGTCCACTTGCCAGCAGGGAGAAGGCCTAAGCTGCAGTCGGACATCCTTTGTGCTGCTGAGGAGGCAGGAGAGGGTGCTACCACAACCACTATATTGGCAGCCATCAGCCTGGCTTGTGGCTGAGCAGAGCTCCCCCTGTGGGAGTGCACTGACCACCAGGGACAGCTCCTGCATTGAGTATCTGCCCCCTGGTGGTCAGTGTATGTCATAGTGACCAGTCATTCCCAGTGGTTCTGCTCTTAGGGCAAACTTGGATATTACCCTTTTATTATATAGGATTGCTGTGTTTTTAAGTTTGTTTTTTTATAATCAGTAATGCAATGAGTGTCTTAACCAAGAATCCTCCTGAGTCACTGAGAATATCTATTCTGTGAGTATATATTTTAAGACCAAAGATACAAGAAAATAAAATCTTGACAGTCTCAGGATGAATATATTCTACTATATTCTCATGGATGTTGACATCCTAATCCACTCCAGCACAGTTAGAAAAATTTGTTATTAATTTTAACAGAGTTAAATACCATTAATTATTTTCTATTGCATTTATGTAAAAGGGACACCATATCTAATTTAAGACCAAAAGCCAAATGGAACACAGTTTTACCAATATTAGAACGAAGTATTTTAATTATTTTTAGGAAAGTTTTCCATATATGTGTGTGTATAGATGTGTGTGGGGATATTCATACACTGAATCTAGATAATGGCTACCTTAAATATCATCTAGGAAATAACATATATTTTATAACTGAATCTTAAGTCAATGTAATAAAAGTTATGCAAAAGTTTCATTATTAAGAAAAATAAGGGTTTCTTGAACACTAGCATGGCAATTCTGCAACAATAGATCTGACAACCCATTGGCTACCAAGCGACTAATGGGCAGGTAGCATATACGGCGTGGATACGTGGGACCGAGCAGAAGGGCAAGAGATCTCATCATGTTACCCAGAATGCACACAATTTAAAAAATATGAATTCTTTATTTCTGCAATTTTTCATTTAATATTTTTGAGCCACAGTTGAGCCAGGTTATTGAAACCACGGAAAGTGAAAATACGGATGAGGGTGCTAGTGTATCAAGTTCCCATTTATCCTTGTCTCCAGATGCCCACATTCTCCCCACATTCTGCTGTCAACATCCAGTGTTACATTTCTTATAATCTATGAACATTGAAGTAGAAAAGTTTTTGAAGCTGGAGAGGGGTAAGGAAATTCTGTGGAAATATTTAGGATAAATAAACAAAGTATACTGGCTGAATATAGTCTTTGCATATTTCTGTTATCAGCCAGGACATTCAACGCTGCTGATATAAATTCCATTCCAAGTGGAGCTAGAGAACAGGAGAATGGGAACATGCAGGAGAGAGTTAGGGGCTGAGGGGGAGTTTCAGATAGTTAGGATTGCCATATATAATTCTAAAGCACAGATGATTTGCTTGTAGTGTTATTAAGTAAAATAAGGGTTATTTGAGTAAAAGCAATAATATACAGCAACAATACATCTGGTAACTGAGATGGCTATTAAGTGATTGACTGGTGGGTAGCATATACAGCATGGATAGGCTAGAAAAGGAATGATTAATACCTGCCCACGAAAAGGTGTGATAGTGCTAGATTTTATCAGGATATCCAAAATGACATGCAATTTAAAACTTATTAGTGTTTTATTTCTGCAATTTTTCATTTAATATGTTCAGGCTGCAGTTGACTGTGCATAACTGAAAGTGTAGGTAAGGGGGATTACTACATACAGAAATCTTTGTACATTATCAGCCTTGTTCTCCTTTTCAGGGCAATAATTTACATATAAGTAGCAAAAATGGGAGAAGAATAAGATGTGAGAAGTTATTTTGCTTTCATATACTTTTGTTTCAGTGAAATTGTAGGCTTTGATTTCAAGATGTGAATGTTCAAAAATGTAAGTATGACTTTCTTCTGTGAAAGCCAACATATGTCTATTAATGTACAATGGTTATATTAAGAGAGCAAAATTCTCAACTTGAAAAAAAAACTTTTACAATTGAGATACTTGGACTTATATTAATTAATTAATTTTCCAGTCACCCATTTTAGCCATGGACTGTACTGCTTTTATTATCTCAGATTTTTTTTCATTAAAAAATGGTATATAACAAAATATGAAAGCATAAATACAAATCCATATAATGATTGACTTTAAGCACATTATTATAATTAAGATAAAATTTGGAAATTTTTGTTGGTATTAAAATTTATATAATATCTTTTTATAGTTCCTTCCACTAGGGCACAAATACATCTATATCAAATTTGCATTTGCTAATTACAAGACCAATTTAATCTCAGAATCTACAGTGAAACTTGGAAAGCCATATAAATAGATTCATTAATTGACTGAACATTAGAAATAAATATTAATCTTTTCTCTTTTGTGATTTTATTTAGGAAGCAAGAAAAAAGACAATGACATTCAATTACCATAATTAAATTTGTATTAATATATTATCCTTCATTAGTTCTCTACTGATGTTAACATATTTTGAATCAGAAACATAATTTAAGGTTTAAAAGAAACTTCTCTTCAACAAAAAGACATTTCCAAATACAACAAAAAGACACTACTCTAAGTAAATCTCCTTTGAAATATCTAGTTTTAATAACACATGATTCAATTTTTTTTTCAGTGCTCTCTCAGGTAGAGGAGGTTAGAATTAGGTGTAGTGAAATGAGAGAACAAATAAAAAGTTCTGACTCCGAAGACTTTCATCTCTCAGGGTGGAAAAACAGTTTCTACCACAAGACACAATGTAGATTGCTAGAGATATAACGTTGACAAAACACAAAGAGGGCCTCGCTTTGAAGAAATAAAGATTAACAGTGGAAACTTACTACATTTAGTATATTAGACAAATATATACTATGAAATGTCCTAAGTAAAATAATTGACAGCATATGGCATGGAAACTCATAAGATAAATATCTGGTAAGAAAAGGAGATACTGAAAAATAAATACCTTAAATAGTGCAATACTATTGTAATGTTTGCTGCACTGTTATTCAATACTGTAAAATGCATTATTTCATATAATTATTAAGAAATAATTATATGCATTATATATATATATATATATATATATATATATATATATATATATATCCACAAACATATTTTCATACATTTAAAAAAAACTTATTAATTTTGGTCCTGTCAACTCTTTTAAAAATTGTTTTAATGAGTTTTATGAAGACATTTTATCCTACTTAATAAAAGGCTAATATTCAAATTGTCACTTCTGGAGTTTAACCAGGATGTGCACTGACCACCAAGGGTTGATGTGGAACATGGCGGGTGACCAGCAGCAGTATCAGGGCCCTGAGGGAGGGAGGGAAGGAGGAGCTGGGGAGGCCAGGAGGCAGGGAACCTGATTGGCCCTAATTGTTGGCCAGGCCTAGGGACCTTGCCTGTGCACAAATTTTGTTCACCAGACCTCTAGTCTAATCAAATAAAAAGAAACATACAAATTGACCACACCTCCACTATGCTCCAAACCACACCCACCAGCCAATCAGAGTGACTATATGCAAATTAACCCAACCAAGATGGCGGCCAGCAGCCACGGAGCTGGAGCAAGCAGGAGACTTGGTTGCCCAGGCAATGGAAGAAGCCAAGCTTCCTGCCTACCCTGGCCACTCCACTCAAGGCAAAAAAGTTACAATTATAGAAAATAAATAAATCCCAGATACATGCTTCCAGCCAGCCTTGCTGGAAGCTTGGGTTGCTGGGGGAGATGGCCAACCTGCAAACAGCCATCAGCCCCTCACCCAAGCTAGCCAGGCACCACAGGAAGACCCTCCTCCCTGAAGGGGGTGTGGCTAGTCTGAAAATGGCCCTTAGCTTCTCACCCAGGCTGGCCAGGCACCCCAGTGGGACTCCCACCCTGATCTGGGACACCCTTCAGGGCAAACTAGCTGGCCCCCACCCATGCACCAGGCCTCTATCCTATATAATAAAAGGTTAATATATAAATTGCCCCTAACAGCAGAACAACTGGGATGACTGGTCACTATGACACACACTGACCACCAGGGCAGACACTCAATGCAGAAGCTGGCCCCTGATGGTCAGTGCTCTCCCACAAGGGGAGCTCTGCTCAGCCACAAGCCAGGCTAATGGCTGCCAGCACAGGGGTGGTGGTGGGACCCTCTCCCGCCTCCTCAGCAGCACTAAAAATGTCCAACTGCAGCTTAGGCCTGCTCCCTGCTGGTAAGTGGACATCCCCTGAGTGCTCCTGTGCTCCCAGAGGGATGTCTGCCTGCCAGCTTAGACCCAATCGCCTGGGCAGAGAGCTTAAGCCAGCAAGGGGTCCCAGACTGTGAGAGGGCACAGACCAGGCTGAGAGACCCCCCTGAGTGCACAAATTTTTGTGCACTGGGCCTCTAGTCTATATATATATAAGCCAAAGTGACCAAACAACCAAACAACTGGTCGACTGGTAGACCAGTTGTTCTGATGCACACTGACCAACAAAAGACATGCTCAATGCAGGAGCTGCCCACTGGTGGTCAGTGTGCTCCCACAGCAGGAGCGCTGATCACCTGACCGACCCATCCTGGCAGCCCACCAGCAGGATCTCGACAGTGCCGTCGGCCTCCTGGAAGTTGATCTCAGGCACCGCAGCTGCTTCCCCTCCTGAGTCACTCCTCAAGGAAGAAATGATATAAAAGCAGGCACCTAATGGCTTCTAACAACTGGCATGAAAGTCAGTGGGGTGGATCTGGATCCCAGGTTGGCAAGGGCATCCCACCGTCTGCCCAGAGGGTTGATCATGTTCTGCCTCCCCTCTGGATGGGCACCAGATGCAGGGCTTACGGCTGGCAAGCACTGTTGATTGGACTGACTGAGCTCAGACCTGTGGCAGGCACAGCAGATCCAGGATGAACAGAAGAGGCAGGTAAGAATGGAAGGCACCTTTGGACTGCCAGTTTGGGCCCTATCCTCCAAGGCCACCCTGAGGGACCCCGTCTGTGCACAAATTCATGCATCGGGCCTCTAGTATTATATAATTTAAAACATAGCTGCAATCTCTTTTCCTTTGTTTCCAGCTTTGAAAATGAAAGTACCACAAATCCTCATTTGCTTTCATCTCCTTAAGGTAATAAAGAAATTAAAAAAACAAAGCACTCTTCAAGCTTTTAGCTTTGTTTTCAATTGTCAGTGTGCAGCAATAGTTAAAAAGAATCAAGATGTGGAAGCATTAGTTATAGAACACAGCACTGATTTGCATAGGAAATCAAAACCTAACACTTGTTTGTGTATCTTACAACATAGGAAAATACCAACCGTGGTCAATGGTGACAGCAATGAAATATGGTTGTAATACTGTTGATTCAGCATTACAATTTGAGGGGTAAAGAAAATAATGAAAACATATTTTAAATTTACACATATTTTATTATTCATTTAATTTTCATGATACATTTTATGCAAAACTTTCTCCTCATATTTTATATTACAACTAGGGGCCTGGTGCACGAAATTCATGCACGGGGGGACGGTGGGGGTCCCTCGGCCCAGCCTGCCCCCTCTCACAGTCTGGAACCCCTCAGTGGATGTCCTATGATGGCCCCAGTCTGCCAGGCACCTTTTGTGTGTGTGTGTCATGACTGGGGACCTGCCCCCAGCCACATCTGAGGCTCAGAGCAGTCCTCCTGTGTGTGTCTACCTGCTGGAGGCCTGCCCCCAAGCACACCATTGAGGCTTAGAGCAGGCACCTCCTCTATGTTGATCTCTCAGACTCTTGCCCTCCCCTGCATGTTGTTCACTTTTTTGAGTTGTGGACAGGGCTGGGTGCTGCCTGCCTCCCAAGCTTGCCTACTGCCCATCTTCCTCCAGCCACTGGAAAGCTGGGAAAACCCCACCTCATGGTCAGGCCAGCCTTTTCCTGCTCCCTGATCCCTGGAAGGGAGCTGGGGAGCTGCCAAGCAGGCCCTCAGCCCCCAAGAGCTTGCTTTCCCGCTCCCTAGTGCCCCCCAAAGGGCCTGGGGAGCTGCCCAGCAGGCCGCCAACTCGTTCCCACTCACCGGTCCCCTGCTGCCTTCCTTTCCCATTCCCCGGTGCTGCCAAGGGGTCTGGGGAGCTGTCAAATAGGACCCCAGCCCCTGCAGCCTTGCTTTCCTACTCCCCGGTGCCCCGCAAAGGCCATGGGCAGCTGCCAAGCAGGCCGAGACCTCCTGCTGCCTCTTTCCCACTCACCAATACCCTGCTGCCTTGCTTTCCCACTCCCTGGTGCCCCGCAAAGGGCCTGGGCAGCTGCCAAGCAGGCCGAGACCCCCCGCTGCCTCTTTCCCACTCACCGGTACCCTGCTACTTTGCTTTTCCACTCCCTGGTGCCCCATAAAGGGCCTGGGAAGCCGGCAAGCAGGCCCCAGGCCCCCTGCTGCCTCTTACCCGCTCCCCGGTGCCCTTCAAAGGGCCTGAGTGGTTGCCAAGCAGGCTGCCAACCCTGCCCACTCACCAGTCCTGAGTCCTGCTGCCCAGTCCTGCTGTTCTGCCCTGCAGCCGCTCTGTGCACTCAGGAGGTCCCTAAGCCTGGCCTGTGCCCTCTCACAGTCTGGGACCCCTCTGGGGATGTCCACCTACTGGCATGCCTGACAAGCCTGGGTGAGGGGCTGATGGCTGTTTGCAGGCTTCCCAAGCCCCCCAGGAATGTCCCTCACACCATTGGGTTGTGGCCATCGTGGATGATGGGCTGGTTGGTGCTTTCAGGCTTTAAGGCTGCCCACAGCTCCCAATGTCCCAATGTCCCAGCAAGGCTGGCTGGACGCAGGTTTCTGGGGTTTATTTATCTTCTATAATTGAAACTGTTGCTTTAAGCCAAGGCCTAGGCAGGTAATGAAGCCTCCTGTTGGCTTCAGCTACATGGTTTCTATAATTGAAAGAATGTTGCCTTAGTAGATGCCCGGCTGGCCTAGGCAGGCAGTTTCCTCAATCGCTGGTGCAACAGAATCCTCCTGTTTGGTTCAACTCTGTGGCTTCTATAATTCCAACTATGTTGCCGTGAGCAGAGAGAGGCCCAGCTGGCCTAGGCAGACAGTTTACTCCTGGTGTAATGGAAGCCTGCTGTTTAATCCAGCTCCATGACTGCCGGCCTCAATCTTGGCTGGGTTAATTTGCATACAGCCACTCTGATTGGCTGGTGGGCGTGTCCATTGGTTAGGCTTATATTCATTCATACAAGTCCTTTCATTAATCTCTCTCCTTTATCCCCACCCTTCCCTATTTTCCCTCTGAAGTTTGATGGTCTAATCGATGCTTCTTTGTCTCTGAGTCTGTTTTTGTTCATCAGTTTATGTTGTTCATTATATTCCACAAATGGGTGAGATCATGTGATATTTATCTTTCTCTGATTGGCTTATTTCACTTAGCATAATACTGTCCAGTTTCATCCATGCTGTTGCAAATGGTAAGAATTCCTTCTTTTTTACTGCAGTGTAGTATTCCATTGTGTAGATGTACCACTGGTTTTTAATCCACTCATTTACTGATGGGCACTTGGGCTTGTTTACAAGTCTTAGCTATGGTGAATTGTGCTGCTATGAACATAGGGATGCATATATCCTTTCTGATTGGTGTTTCTGGTTTTTTAGGATATATTCCTAGAAGTGGGATCACTGGGTCAAATGGCAGTTCGATTTTTAATTTTTTAAGGAAACACCATACTGTTCTCCACAGTGGCTGCACCAGTCTGCATTCCCACCAACAGTGAACGAGGGTTCCTTTTTCTACACATCCTCTCCAGCACTTGTCGTTTGTTGATTTGTTGATGACAGCCATTCTGACAGGTATGAGATGATACATTGTCATTTGATTTGCATCTCTCAGACGATCAGTGACTTTGAGCAGGTTTTTATATGTCTCTTGGCCTTTCTTATATCCTCTTTCAAAAAGTATATATTAGGTCCGTTGCCCATATTATGATTGGATTGTTTATCTTTCTTTTGTTAACTTGCATGAGTTCCCTATAAATGTTGGAGATTAAACCCTTACGGGTGATAACAATGGCAAATGTGTTCTCCCATGCAGTGGGCTTTCTTATTGTTTTGTTGGTTTCTTTTGCTATATAAAAGCTTTTTATTATGATAAAGTCCCATTTGTTTCCTTTCTCTTTAGTTTCCATTGCCCTAGGAGCTGTATTGGTAAAAATATTGATTTGGCATATGTTGAGATTTTGCTTCCCATGGATTCCTTTAATACTTTTAAGGTTCCCCATATTATGTTTAAGTCTTTTATCCATTTTGAGTTTATATTTGTGTATGGTGTAAGTTGGTGGTCTAGTTTCATTTTTTTGCATGTATAATTTTCCCAACACCCTTTATTAAAGAGGCTGTCTTGGCTCCATTGTATGTTTTTGCCTCCTTTGTCAAATATTAATTGAGCAAAGTGGTTTGGGTCGATTTCTGGGCTCTCTATTCTATTCCTTCGGTCTATATGTCTGTTCTTGTGCCAGTGCCAGGCAGTTTTGAGAACAGTGGCTTTGTAATACATCTTGATATATAGTATTGAGATCCCTCCTACTTTGTTCTCTAATATTTTAGGGGACAAATTGTATTGATACATTTTTTACTACCAAATTACTATTAAAATTCTGATATAAACCTAAATTTATCAATGTTTTCTACAATTAGCTGTATGACTGAATTTTTACATTTTATTTAGAATAAACTGAACACATGTTTCAAAAATTGTCTTATATATCTCTGTAGTTTATTATCAATATTGAGTTATGATATTAATGTTATACTATTATTATAAATGATTTGGGGAGATATCATCTTTTCTTTAGAATGATTTTTAAAACAATGGTACTTAATAATTTTTAATAAAATGTGTGGGGATTTAACTTTTGAAAATACCATTATAATGTCACATGTTTAATTTTATTTTTAATATCACATATGACAACTGTTATACTAAATATAATTAATTTAGATAAATTGAATTATAGTCTAAAATTTTAAATTCCTCTTTATTTTAGTGATATGAGAGTCTGTGAACTTAAAAAAAACTACTGTCATAAACCTTAAGAATTCTAAAATGCTTTGTAGCATATAATTTTTTTTTCAGTTGGAGTTTAAATGAAAATTTAAAGCAGTATGTTTCCAAAATCTGTTTGTGCATTAACATTCCCAGTGAATGTCTGGACTATTCAGAAGCTTGAACTCATCTTTAACCTATTTGATCAGAATCTGCAGTCTTCTCAGGTGATGCTTTTTCACATGCACCTTTTGAAACTCTTGTTTTATAACTAAAATAGCTTTGTAAAAATAGTCAAAAGAAAATGAGTTTTATGATACTAAGTAGATGACATGTTTTCTATTAATATTCATGTGAACGTAAGTATAAGGTATATTTTTAATAAATATTTAAGTTAAGCGTAAATGCCTGTGGAAGTGATTGATTTATTACACTTTCAGCCACAGTAAATAATAATGTAAGTGTTCATAGGGGTCTTCAGATTTTATTTGTTATATTGAAAAATAAGTTTCAACTTTGCTATTGCCCCGAGAAAGACATAACTCAGTTTAACGGATCTGTGTGTTTTTTCTAACCTTTTACATGTGAATTCTAACAACTGGGGTCAAAGTATATTTCTAGGGATTGATGATCATCTGGATAGAGGCAGTCGTTTGCAATACAGCTAAAGGTTGTTAGCATTAATCCCTGGAAGTGCCCTTTCCCAAGGTTAGCATCGCTTTTTTGTTACTACACCTCACTGTGAGGATCTTGGTACAGAGGCAATGAAGTGCCTCCAAATTGGCATAATGTAATGCAATCAATCTTAAGGAGGAAGCCAAGTGTGGCATGACCAATAATTGAATTGCAGTTCTCTAAGGAAACATTATGGCTGTAGAAGCTGATTCGGTAACTAGGGCTACCATTCTCTTCAAATCAATATTAGCTAATATTCCTTATACTTTCCAAACAGCCCAGGAATTCTCCTGTATGCCAGATTTAGGGTGAACTTCAAAAATATATTATTATTCATAAATCACAAAATGGTAATGTTTTTCTAAAGTACAATTATTAACCAGGAGTTTTTTTTTCCTGTAAAATTACTTTGTCATTTTTAAATAAAATATTTTATTCAAAAAGCACTAATTCAGCAACAATTTTAATTTAACACCAAGCTAGGAGTTATAGAATACACAAATGTTTTTGGAATCATTTAAATCAGATAACTTTAGACACATTTCAACATAGAAATAATCCAATAAATTTCATATTGTTGACTGTATTTCAACACGTTGAGATCTGATTCTAAAAAGTAAATGAAATTATAATCATACTAGTGATTCCAAATTTCTAGATTAATATTGAAGAAATCATTATTTCTGGGGGGAAAAAACCTTGCTTTTATTCATCTTAGTCATTTCTATGTTCTAATTGAGAATGCGCTGAAATAAATTCATTTACACATTTTTTTCTGAGGCGTTTGAAACAATAGGAAAATATGTTTTTCTTATCTCTCTTAGGAAGGTAAACAGAAAAATATGGTCACACTAGTGACCCACTTTTGTGTAGTAGACACAGTGAAGAAACTGCTGCCTCAGGACATTCAGAAGGTTGGAGGATGAGTTAGAACTGTGTGGTACTTAAAATAAATCTATCACTTTTATAATTTTCTGTGGTAAATACTGTACCTACCACTACAAGTCAATGCTTTTTTACAAATACAGAAAAAAAAAAATAACCAGCCATCCCAAAAAATACTTTGTTAAAGTTTCTTTAATCTTGATACTACTATTCCCACAGTTGATCCTAGCTGGAGGTGCACTGAATAGTTTTTAAGTCATATTATTATACCAAGTACTTTGACCATCTAAATATTTATTTCAAAGACAGTCAGTTATTAGTCACCATTATCAGCTGATCACATATTCTCTTCCTGAAACATGTTGTTATTTTATCTTGGTGCAAATCCCCCCTCTCCCCTACACACACACACACACACACACACACACACACACACACACACACACTTCTCTTTCAATCCCATAAATCTACAACTTCCTTAGGCCCTGTCAGTGAGCATGTGTTCTACTCAAGAAGATACATAAAGATAGATAATGGGGAAAGAAAAGAAGAAATGGAGAAAAAGATGAGTGGAAGGACATGATGGAAGACAGAATAGGAGAGAATGAAAATTAGAACAAACATAGAAATAGCAAGGAACAAAATGGCAGCCAATTTATTGACCATTTTATGTCCTGTGTCTTACCATATTCCTATAGTCCATAGAACAGAGAAGAATCACAGTAAAAATGTATTAAGTAAATTAGTGAAAAATGAATTGATGACAGAAATGACTATATTTGAGCTTTTGCTCCAGTCTTTGTAGAGTTTCACTCCTCTAAGTTTCTACAAACACTTAGGAAAGCCAATTGGTTTTTGTTGTTCTACTACAAAGTTATACAAACCTCTGGAGTCACAGAGAAAGAATGAGGACGGTGTATTTAGAATAAGGTGACCAGACATCCCGCTTTTGGCGGGACAGTCCCGATTTTTAACAATTTGTCCTGGGTCCTGCACCGTTTTAAAAAGTCCTGATTTTTGGAAAGAATGCACGACAAGCTAGGGAACGGCGGGAGAACAGGAAGGGAATATAGGGTTTTCAGCGGCCAAGCGGTCAATGGTGTACCGCTTTACCAATGTTAAAATCTGGTCACCTTAATTTTAGAATATCTAGTCCCTAATTCTAACTGTCACTTTTAGGTAAAAACCATTTGATTAAAATAAAAATTGCACAATGTTATATTTTTTAAGTTAACTTAAATTCAAAAGTTATTCTATTAGTGTAGTCTTGATTTAAAAAAAAAATCATTCAAAGTAAAACAAAGTGAAATGAAGCTCATGGAAATAAGCAGAATAGTCATGCTAAAAAATTAGAACCAATTTTTATTTGGTAAAATTGGGTATAAACCTTTTAGGTAAAATTAGATGAACATTTCCTTAGCTGTTCAGAAAACATGATTTTCAAGAATTTTAATAGATAACAGTTATGATTAACTATGACAGTGTTAATAGTTAGTAGATATGATGAGTGTATGATCATGATTTGAGCTGTGGAAAGTGCTACTTACTAAATCTCCATTGTGGGAATTTAAAGTATATTTTAATATAGTAAAAAAGACAAAGAGGTGGTTTTTTAAAAAAATTTAATTTATTTAACTATTCAATATAAACTTAATTGTTCTTTGTAAAATTTTGCCCCATAGGAATACTTGTTAATAATACATATCCTACAATGGCACTTTGAATTCTAGAGAAAAGACGATTAAATATTTGACTAATATCTTTTATTTTATTTTATGAAGCCTTTATTTGCCTTGAAATAGTTGAAGAACTATTTCAACAAGATGTTTTAATTCAAATAATATTATTTTTGTAATATAACTGATGATGATTTTGAACACTGACTTTAAACTTCATTGGCATCAAGCTTATTTTGGAACATAGATTTTTATCTCAGAATGTCAAAACTATGCCTAACCAGTGTGGCTCACTGGGTGAATACCAACCCAGTAACCAGGAGGTTGCCGGTTCAATTCTTGGTCAGGGCACATGCCCAGATTGCAGGTTAGATCCCCAGCAGAGGGCATGCAGGAGGAGCCAACCAATGTTTCTCTGTCATGCATGTTTCTGTCTCTATCCCTCTTTCTTCCTCTCTAAAAATCAATAAATACATTAAAAAAAGAATTTCAAAATTATGAAAAGACGTTAAATATAAAGTGTTTTACTTTATAATATTCTTCTTACGTTAACGTTGATTTGAAAGTTCTTCTTGTACTACTACTTTAAACAAAAATAGGTACACCATATATAAGTTTAGAGGCTATAGCTTCAGTTAATAATACTTATCATGTACATTTTTAATCCACTCCATAATTCAATATTCTACATAGTGTTGAATACATACCATACAGGGGTACACAAAAGCAGATTTACAGTTGTGAGTACCTTAAAGTTTATTTTTGTACTATTATTTATTAAGTACTAGGGGCCCAGTGCGTGAAATTCGTGCACTGGGGCATGGGGGTTCTTCAGTCCAGACTGCCCACTCTCACATGTTGGGAGCCCTCAGGGGGTGTCCTACTTATGGCTTATGCCCACTCTCTGCTCCCCTTGGGGAGCGGGCCTAAGCTGCAGTCTAATTAGTTGTGACCAGGCTAATCAGGGGAAGCCACCAGCTCTATCACCCTGCTGCTGCCAGCCCCTGCCAGTCACCACAACCACCAAGGTGTTTTCATCAACACGGACTCCAGTCCCTTCACCATGAAAAAATGACAACTTCCTTTAGGCATTAAAAGGTGTGTCTTTCATAGGATATGACATTTCTTTCTTTCTTTTTTTTTTTTTATTCTCTTCTGAGGATATGTTTCCATTGACTTTTTAAAGAATGTGGAAGAGAAGGGAAAAACAGAGAGAAACATCAAAGTGAGAGAAATACTTTGATTGGTTGCCTCCTGCATATGCCCAAACCTGGGCCCCAACCAGGGAGAAGCCTGCAACATAGGTACATGCCCTTGATCAGAATTGAACCCGGACCCTGCAGTCAGCAGGCTGAGGCATTATGCACTGAGCCAAAACGGCTAGGGCAGGATATGACATTTCTTAGCCCTCTAGCAGTGGACCTTCATATTTTTCTCCAGGAGTGTGGTGGAAAAACTCTAGATCGCCTTTAGGGATTCTTATTACCCAAGTTACTAAGAATATTATCAGTGGCATACAGGGAGCTTAGCCAATGAGCAGTAAGAAAAGGTGTTTCCTCTGTAGTTCACTCAGATTGCTGGCTCCACTCCTGCCCCTCCAATCCCAGCTCCACCCCTGCCCAGGCCTGTAACCTCTGGCCAAGAATGCAGGCCTGGACAGGGGACCCAGAAGCCCCTCTGATTGCCGGCTTCACAGAGCCCAGGCCCCTGTTATCACCAGCTCTGATCCTGGCTCCTGCCATCACCGGCTCTGCCCTTACCCCACTGGCAGCCTCTGGCCAAGGCTACACGCCTGGGAAGGAGACCCTTAGACTCCTGCTTTGCCAGCTTCACCAGTGACCAGCCCTCTGGGTTCGCAGGCTCCACCTCTGCTCCTTCAATTGCTGGATCTGTTGAGCCCAGGCCCCTGTAATCTCTGGCCTTGCCCCTTACCTGGCTTGAGGCCTCTGGCCCAGTCCTTTGCCTGGGTAGGGCACCTTCATACCCCTCTGATCACCAGCTCTGCCCCTGCCCCCTCCAATCACTGGCTCCTCCCTTGCCTATGCCTGAGGCCTCTGGTGAAGGCCTCTGGCCTGGGCAGGGGACCCACAGCCTCCTCTGATCACCTGTTCTGCTCCTTTGGCTTCCCACCACACCCTGCCACCTGCCTGGCTAACAGGCCTGACCACTTCAGTGGCAGGCCTGAGCCGAACTGGGCACTGCTATCTTGTGGCTATGGGCACCACCATCTTGTGACTATGGGGTGCCTGACCAGCCTGTTGGCTGGCCACATCCCCTTCAGTGTGGTGGATCCTACTGGGGTGCCTGGCAAGTCTGGCTGAGTGGCTGATGGATGTTTAGTCAAAGGGAGCAGGCCTAAGCCATCAGTAAGACATCCCCTGACGGCTCCCAGTAGATGAGAGGGGGCAGGCTGGGCTGAGGGGACCCCCACTCTCAGTGCATGAATTTCGTGCACTGGGCCCGTAGTCCTATATAATAAAAGGGTAATATGCAATTTGACCCTAATAGCAGAACGACTGGGAATGACTGGTCACTATGACACACACTGACCATCAGGGGTAGATGCTCAATGCAGGAGCTGCTCCCTGGTGGTCAGTGCATCCCACAGGGGGAGCTCTGCTCAGCCACAAGCCAGGCTGATGGCTGCCAGCACAGTGCTGGTGGTGGGAGTTTCTCCTGCCTCCTCAGCAGCGCTAAGAATATCCAACTGCAACTTAGGCCTGTTCCCCGCTAGCAAGTGGACATCCCTTGAGCGCTCCCAGGCTTCCAAAGAGATGTCTGACTGCCAGCTTATGCCCAATCCCCCAGGGGGCAGGTCTAAGCCAGAAAGTGGACATCCCCCAAGGGGTCCTTGATGTGAGAGGGCACAGGCTGGGCTGAGGGACCTCCCCAAGTGCACACATTTTTGTGCACCAGGCCCCTAGTATTATATAATACTAAATGAAGGTTATTTACTTTTAGCTGACTAAAATATTTTTTACAGAATGATCACTTTAAGGGACAAGTTTTCAGCATATATCAACATAAAAGATGATGGTGATATAAATAATTATGATAGATCGTCTACATATTTGATCTGAATTTAGGTTTCAAACAAACTGATCTTGCCACTAACATATTTAGGAAATTGTTTAAATTGCTTGCAATATGAGATGCTGTTTGTAATCTCCTGTCTTCCTAGGTGTTGATAAAGATAAATCACTACACCATTTTACATGCTTTTTTATCTACCACGATCTCACTCCTCTGCTGCACACTAAACACATTGCAATCCTGTCATTATTAGTGATAATCAGGTTTAAGAGACTTTAAAACAATGTTCCATTATGTTATCTTTTATCAAAACCAAAGAACTTGTATGCATACTTTCATAACCCATGGACACAGGTAATAGGGTGCTAGATGTGCAGGAGCCAGCCTGGCTGCCCCATTGGCATGGCGCCGCCAGCTCACCGTTCAGCTCAAAGGTCATGACCCGCCGTTGGCCGTGCTGGGACTGGCTGAAGACTGAAGGAACCAGGACTCAACAATGACCCCCTCGTCACCCTCGCTGAACCCAGGGTTAAAGGCAGCAGGTAAATGGGTCTCCTTTCTGGTCGACACGGGGGCCTGCCTTCTCCGTCCAGCCCAGGGCTACTCTCCTTCCTGATCTCGGCCTTGAGTATTGATGGGAAATCCACCTGCATTGTCCTCTCTCAGTCCCTGGCGGTTTTCACTTTTTTTTTCCCTTCTCCTCCCTGGTCCCAGTGGCAGCAGCAGCAGCAGCAGTGGCAGCAAAGCCTGGAAAGCAAGTTACACTCCCTCCCCCTCAGCAGAATTTACAACCCATTTAATGCTCTGAAAACTGCTCTGCCTTCTCACTCGGTCTCCCCTCCTCTGCTCTACCCTTCTCAAAAAACAACTTCCTTAACTGACATCATTATCTCTAGGGAAAATGTGGCAGTGTTAAAATCCAAGCGGCTGGAGCCTGGGAGCAGGCTGCGAGACTTGCACCCTCCTCCCCCTGCATTCACCCAGCCCCTATGCCAGGCCCCCTCTCCTCACCCAGTCCCTAGGACCAGCCCTTCACCCTGGTGACTCAGTCCTCCTTAAGGACCTCACCCTGTCATCCTTACAACCTCCCACCACAGACAAACTGCTTGGCAATCCGTCTTAGCACCACCTCTCCAGGCTCAAGAGGACCCCGGAGCAGCATAACTTCTATAAATGTGAAGTGTTCAGCCCCACTAAGGTCCTCCTCAGTCTCCCTCCCCCTCCTCCTTCTCCTGGCCCTGAGCAACCTACACTGGTCTATAAGGCTGCCGCCCTCCCCTTCATGTTAGGGGTGAGTATCGCTGCCTTGGTAAACCTCACTGGTGGGAGGGCCCCTTGGGAACAATCTGGTCACTGCTCAGGACCTTAATGACAAGCTCCAGTTAGCCCTGGAGTCCACAACTGCCTCTTTAGCCTCCCTACAGCGGCAAGTGACATCAATAACCCAGGTAACCGCACAGAACTGACCCGCCTTAGATCTCTTGACAGCAGAAAAAGGAGGAGGGACCTGCACATTCCTTCAGGAAGAATGCTGCTGCCACATCAACGAGTCCGGAGTAGTAGAACTACATGCAAGACACTCCCAGGACAACTCTGTTTTCTGCTGGTTCCAAGGCCCCTTAGCTACCTGGGTCCTACTCATGATAAGGCTCCTAATTCTCATCTGTGTCTTTTTTCTCCTAGCCCCCTGCCTCCTTAAGTTCATCCACTCCTGGATCGTGGAGATGCCACGGTCCCTCATGTGATAAATCTCTCCAATTAACCAGCTCCTGCTACACCCTTACAGCCCATTACCCCAAGACCCCTGACTCCTGACCTCCCTTAAACATTGTCTCCGCCCAGCTCCGAAGCAGCCAGATGGTTCATCGTCCTATACCACCAAAGAGGTCGGGATGTAAGGTCTGGGGGCTGGGCTGACAAGGGACCTTCAAGATTCCACTCGCTGAACTGAATAAACAGCCCAAGGCCAAACTGCAGCCCTGATAAAACTGGTGCTGTAAAAACACCCTCCTTAACGGCCATCTGGAATTTCTCAGGATGGCCAAACCCCCCCTTAAACATAAATCATCCCCCACAATCTACTGTGGACAAACCTGATTGGTCCAACAGCAGCATAAAGAAGTTTTGCCTGGCTTCTGTGTCTGTGACTTCCCCAGCCCATTTCCCTCGGACCGGGGAACCTCACCCGAGAGCAATTAATAAACGCGATCTTTCGCTTTTACCCTGCTTGTCTTGGTCAACTTATTGGTTTTGGGTCGGATTAAATCTTTCAGTCCTCTCACCTGCGAGTCGGACAGCGAGTTCAACTAAGAGTTTGACCCGGGAACAGAGCCGGCCCGCCAATCGCCCTTGGTCCCTCTCCCCAGCTGACCTGGCCTGATCAGCCCCAATTGGGGTGAGCCGGCCGGACCCCACCCTTGCATGAATTTGTTCATTGGTCCTCTAGTTTAATTATAAAAATAATCCATACTTTTCTTTCTATGATAACATATTCCAAAGAAACATTTTATATATGAACTTATTGATAAATCTATTTGTTATCAGCTGACTTGTTTTTCTAAAGTGGGAACTATATAAAGCTAGTGAAGTAAAAGTTTATAATTGTCTTAAATTTTTACAGTCCTCTTTAGATTGACTTGGTTAAATCCTGTAATTGTGATCCCAAACACTGCTTCTCTTAAACTACAGGAAATAAAATACCATAAAATTATCATACTAAGCCTGTTGGAAACTTCAACAAGTTTATAAGGACAGTTCAGGGTCCTAACTTATTTTTTTTCCAGGACTGTTTTATCTATCATTTAGGAATCTTTAACAATGTACATATGGGATCAGATAGTTGTGTTTTGGACCACACTATTATGGAGTTAAAATTTTAGTTTCATTCTTTTACAATATGCCAAGTCTAACTTTATTTACATTTACAATGAAAAGAGGGTCATGGGAACTACAGTGTGCCATTATGTTATGCCTAAATCGATTTATCTAGAATATTACATTTTTAAAAATAAATGTAAGGTTAAAGTAGGTGGTGCATGGGAAGGCTAAACAGCCATCTCAAATGGTGATTAAAGAAAAATTGCATTGGGATCCCACCTTGGGCACCAGCAGGGCTCCGGTGCTGATCACAGATCTTAGGGAACCCAGTTTTCTTCTCCAGAGAGGGCCTAGCTCATACCATTGGGCAAGAGACAGATTCATGGTACCAGCCACTACCAGGCTTCAAGCCAAAGCTCAGGCAACAGCTGTGGGCAATTGGATTGTAAGAAAAGGGTCCCTCTTGGCTAAAAGGACAAGAGGGGCCAACATAGAATGCTCAAGTGCCTTCCCAAGGGGCCCTCCACACAGTGGAAGGGATTAAATCCCTTCATGTCCTTTTTATATTATTGCCAATCAAAAATTTAGTTTGTAAGTTTGTTTGGAATAACTGTACAATAAGCTGTTGTAAATTATCAAAAATTATAATGACATTGTAGAATAATATCATGTAAGGATATTCTTTACTCTGAGCCATCCTCCTGGACGAACCAAGATGTTTGGTATTATCGATGACTACATTAGGCAGGGATCAGCCTACACAAGGGTTCTTACCCATGAAGGGTCTGGGATATAAGTAAAAATATTTCCCCATTTGCCCCATTTTCCCCAGGTAATATTACCGTACAGCTGATCACTACTAGCATGGCAAGAAAGACATTCTCAGGCGTCTGTACCATCCTTTTTACCATGCCCCAGCTGGTCTCCAGGCTGCTTGTTGTCCAATGCATCTTCCTCCTGCTCCTCATCTTCAGTGGATTGCTTGGAGTTGCTGCTCTCTGCAGCTAAGGTAGTTGATTGTCTGTAGCTGCATGGTATAGCTCCAGGTGCAAGGTCCTTGTTAGTCTGACTAGTTTCACTCTTGGATCCCTGTTGCAGTTTAATATTTCTAGCAGGAATCCATACTGGGTTGAGAATGGGGATAGCCAAAGGGAAGAGCTACACAACATTGAGCCAAAGGGTATTGGGTCCATGATGGCAGCAAAAATATAGTTGAGACAGTAAAACAAGGAAAGGCATAGATGAAGCAATAGGAAAGCCTAGGCTGGGGTACTTTGGCTTGCTGAGAAGTCAGAGGAAAGGGGGCCTTGCTTGGGGAGAGCTGCCACTGCCATTGCTCCCCTGGTTGCAAGTCCCCTGGGGTCCCTTAGAGGTTGGGAGATACATGCCTGTGGGGGATGGCACAGGTGTATTTCTTGGAGGGAAAACACACACTGGGTCCTATGTCCTGAGTGTATCTATCGCTTTTTTGCAGGTGGAAATCTTAGGGGAGGTCTCAGGAGAGGGTCTTAATAGAATATTCATCAGCTTCCCAGGTGTGCTCTTTTAGAGTTATGGTCTCCACTGATTGGTCAGTGCCAGGGGAGGGGGTCATTAATCAATGCAGCTGGTCCTGATGCAGCCATAGTGCCATTTGTCTGATTTTTCTGCTTTTCTGATCTGGAGCTAAATACAATTAAGGCCTAGATGTTATCTTGGTGAGGAAAAGTTCAGAGGGTCTAAATCACTGGGCCATAGATATGAAAGATCAGAGGTCCAAACCACATGGCCAGTGATATGCTAGGGGAGGAGAGGTTACCCAGAGGGCAAGGTTCTTCCTTCCCAGTTTTGTGCCTTGCTAGGCATCCAGAGCTTTCTGCCCTGCTGAGTTTTTGTACCTGGCCCATTGTCCTTGCCTTGAGGGTCTAATAATTTTTGGTTGTAGTGGGACCTTTTAAAAATTACTAAAGCACTGGCTTAATTTCTATGCTATATGACTCTATGGGTTCCAATGAGATAAGTGAAAATTTTCATTGCCTTTATGTTTTATTACACTCAGAGGAAGCTCAGTCTCTAATACTGCTAACTTTTCTTCACTATCTTTCCAATGCCCTGTCTGATTTAAGTAAGTGTTAATTACTGTGAAAACTCTTTTCATAGTTCAGGCTGAAGCATATCACCTTCAGATCTAAGAATTCAACTCCCATCAGCTTAAACCCAGAGCTCTAAGTTTCTACATCTCTATACAAAAACACAAATTTATATTGTCATCCCAATAAATTTAATTAAAATATAAATTAAAAATTGAAAAAAAACTCTCTTCTTCTGCTAACCACTTCCCCCTCATAAAAAAGACAATAATTTTATGTGTTCAACCGATATGCCAGTGGTAATTTATGTATTTTCATTGTTTCTTCCCAATCATTGACATTTAATTTTTTTCTTATATCCAATTTGTCCTTCAGTGGGGACACCAAAGATGAAACCCATGTATGGGCAATTGAAGTTCTCATATGTACCTTCTCTTATTCTCAGTCATGAAAACACATACATCTAACTATATTTATTCATACTTAAGCTTTGACATAGGAGTTCATATCACATAACAACCACAATGTACATGACAATACTCCCAAATTTTCCACACACTTAACTGAAACAAAGAAAAATACCCTAAAAGTATTAATTCATCTGGGCAACTGTTTTCAGAGAGAATTTAACATATTGAATGTTTCAAAAAAAAGATAGTTTTCAATGGGATAAAGATAAATAGAAGTGGGGATTGATAAACTACCAGGTTATTTTTATAAAAATAGCAACATTAATAAAAGTGAAATATTGGAAACCATATAAAACCTGTCAATTGAACAGTGATCAAATGTTTAATGAATAAACACATAAGAACTATGTGCTAACTATGTTATCTCTCATCTATTTTATTTTATTAAATATATTTCATTGATTTTTTTTATAGAGGAAGGAAGAGGGATAGAGAGTTAGAAACATCGATGAGAGAGAAACATCGACCAGCTGCCTCCTGCACACCTCCTACTGGGAATGTGCCTGCAACCCAAGGTACATGCCCTTGATCAGAATTGAACCTGGGACCCTTCAGTTTATAGGCCAATGCTCTATCCACTGAACAAACCAGTTAGGGCAGTCTATTTTAATTTAACATAGTGACAATGATATACTCCAAATCTATTTGGAGAAGAGTTTATTCTGCATAGTAATGAGAAAGCAATTATTTATTATACAAGAGTAGCAGAATAAACCTTCAATAAACAAGTTAGAAAAGAATACCTTGCTGTTATCTCTGATGTTCAGATGATTCACACCTATAATCATGGTCAGACTTCTAAAATATGTACACATTTTTGAACTCTTCTAAGGGTGACTAGACCATAAGTAAAAGCTAACATATCACATGGGTATCTTTTGTTCAAGATTTATGAAAGCACTCTCTTGACAACTCTGAAAGAGCACTATCATACCTTAATAACAAGGGCCATCTGCTACGACAGATGCCAAGTCGTGGTCTATTGACAGTTTTGATGGTAGCAAAGCTGAGTTATTTCTTTGTTAGTGGTAAAAAAAAAAAAAAGCATGCAGTTGGTTCCTCCAAATATAATTCAAGTAACATGGCTTGTGTCATAAATGTTTAGAATGCAGATGGGTCAGTGTAGCAAAGCTACATTCATCAGATGTGAGATGTATAAGAATAGAAAACTCTTATCTGCGGGGCTATAGCTATGAGCTGTCTGAAGACAACAGGGTGCCGCAGAACAAATGCATTCCCCATGCCCTCGTCCAATCACTGATCAGTCCCACAAGCCCTGACCTCAGACTATCTCTCTCCACTGCCCATGCCTCCTTCTTTTAGATTTGTGTAATGACATCTATTAAATTTGGTTGGTGAATTTGACCTGTGGACAACTTTGCCCCATTTCAACTATGGTAAGGTTTGGGGCACTACTGATCTAGATGCTATGTAATAATACAGGAATATGCAAATTATCCATGATGCTGTCACATCACAGCCATTCAGCAGGGTAGGCGGGTCTGTGGGACCATGGGGCAAGATTCATGGGGCAATTTTGTCCAGCCCAGGCAGACTCCCCCGAGGCCCTGTGGCCAAATCCCATCGGGGACCTGGGGTTTACTAAACTTTACTGGATCTGCTCCCCACACTCCCACTCCTGCCCCAGGACCACACTGCTCAAAGCAGGGTGCCAGGGCAGCTTCCTGACAGGCAGGCAGCCAGGAAGAACCAAGTGGGGCTGTGCAGCAGAGAGCCAAGTTTCTGGGGATCTGAGGAGAGCACCTGACAGGAGCCTGGACTGCAAAGAAGAAGAGGAAATGGCCATGGGGAGCTCTTACAATCCCCCTGTATAGACACCCTACCCTAGACCCGACACCCCCAGGGAACAGGGAGGCTGACTGGACGTGGAGAAGACCCAGCCTCAGAAATAGCCACAGTCCGCACCTCTGACTCCTGATCTCTTCCCCTGCCACCCCTGTCAGGGGCAATCACAACAATAGCACGCTGTCAGCGCCCCCGAGGCACCTGGGGCCTGCCACTGCCAGACCCCTTCTGCTGGGGCCTGCATGCCTCTCCTCCCTACAACTTCAGACCTGGGTGAATGCAGGCCTGAGCAGCCTCCCAGGGTCAGACCCATCCCCCCCTGACAGAAGCAGCACTGTCTCTGCAGCAGAAGTGCACTGAACCTTGCCCAGGGCCACAACTAAACCCTCCCTCCTAGCCTGCCTGGCCCTACCCTGACCCGGCCCCTGCCCTGCACCAGCAGATTGAAGCTGCACCCTGAGCACAAACAGCTGCAAAAGGGCCACATACAATTTAAAGAATGGTGCCAAGTGGGGAGGTTTGACAGTTACTCCCCCTTTGGCCTTGCTCCCTGCCTAGTGCCCCACTGGCCAGTGTCTCCAGGAATGACCACTGCTACAAGGCCGCTGGCCAGAGCCCACCCCTCTGAGGCCTGCAGAACCTTCTGCAAAGCTTCGATAGCTATAGTCCCAGGAAACAATCATGCCCTCCTCCCCTATTCAGCCACCTGCTACCTGCTACCGTGGGCTTAAAAATAACAATCCCTTCCCATGTAGACATCACTTACTTGATGAAACATTTCTAGGTTTATTATCTCAGAACCTCCTCATGACAACTCAGTGAGGTAGGCAGGGAAGAGATTACAATTCCCATGTATATGCGTATGTCTTCAGAAATGAAACTCAGAGAGGAAAAGTGTCAAACCCACTGGTTCCCAAGGTGCAGCACATGCCCCACGGAGGTGGGGGGGGGGGGCAATTTGATTTTAAGTGGAGGCAATTCCAGAATGAGTTAACAGTGACTTTTTTGCATTTCTTATGGTTCTAGGGGGGCTCATCTACAGTGTATTCTATGTAATAAAAGGCTAATATGCAAATAACCAAATGGTGGAATAACTAGTCACTATAATGCACACTGACCACCAGGGACAGACACTCAATGCAGGAGCTGGGCTCATGGCTGGCGAGCACAGTGGCAGTGGTGGGAGCCTCTCCCGACTCCTTGGCAATGCTAAGGATGTCTGACTAACAGCTTACTGGGCCTAAGCCGTTAGTCAGACATTGCCTCAGGGCTCCTGGACTATGAGAGGGCACAGACCAGGCTGAGGGACCCCCCCACCACCAAGTGTATATATATAAAATCTAGTCCTATATAATAAAAGACAAATATACAAATTGACTGAACAGCAGAATGACTGGTTGCTATGACATGCACTGACCACCAGGGGGCATATGTGCTCCCACAAGGGGAGCACCGCTTAGCCAGAAGCTGAACTCATGGGTGGCTAGCGCAACAGTAGTGGTGGGAGCCTCTCCATGGCAGCGCTAAGGATATCTGACTGATGGCTTAGGCTGGCACCCAAACTGTGAAAGGTTGCAGTCTGAGCTTAGGGACCCCCCTCCGCTGAGTGCACAGATTTCATGCACTGGGCCTCTAGTCTAAACTAATAACGGTGTAATATTAAAATTAACCATCTCTTCGGGATGGGTAAGCCACGCCCACCAGCCAATCAGAGCGACTGTAGGCAAATTAGCCCAGCCAACATGGAGGCTACCACTCACGGACCTGAGTAAATGGCAGCTTTCATTGCAGCAGGAATGAAACTGAAACTGTTTGCCGCTGCTCGGCTTATCTGGCACAAGGCAAAACATATTTTCAACAAAATATCAATCATAGAATCCTCGGGAGCTGAAAGAAACAGCAGGCCTGGCCTGACTACTAAGGGTAACAATGTCTCATTATAGAAGTGGAGAGGTAAAGCAGAGAGGAGGTTCGTTACTAGGCCTCAGCTTAAAGGAACAGCATATCAATTATAGAAGATAAACAAATCCTAGAAACCTGCTTCCAGCCAGCCTTGCTGGGACATTGGGTCAATGGGAGCTGTGGGCAGCCTGAAAGCACCAATCAGCCCAGGCTGGCCACATCCCAATGGGGTGAGGGACATTACTGGGGGGCTTGGCCAGCCTGCAAACAGCCATCAGCCCCTCACCCAGGCTGGCCAGGTACCCCAGTAGGGCCCAAATCCTGAAGGGACTGTGGGCACCCTGAAAACGCCCCTCAGCTCCTCATCCAGGCTGGCCAGGTACCCCAGAAGGGACCCAAAATCTAAAAGGGCTGTGGACAGCCTGTAAACGGCCCTCATCCCCTCACCCAGGTTGGCTACATCCCCATGGGGTCAGGGTCCCCACTGGGTGGCTTGGCCAGCCTATAAACAGCCATAAGCCCCTCACCCAGGCTGGCCAGTCATGCCAGTAGGTGGACATCCCAGAGGGGTCCCAGACTGTGAGAGAGCACAGGCCAGGCTGAGGGACCTCCCTAGTGCACAAATTTTTGTGCAACGGGCCCCTAGTATATATATAAAATCCTAAGCAATCATTGACAATTCGCCTGGTAACCATGATTCATAATGACCACCAGAGGGCAGACACTCTGACTAGTAGAGGAGGGGACCCAATTCCTTACAGAATAAGCTGTGGGTTAGGTTGCTGCAAGAGCACTTTTGAACTAAATCTGCTTCACACACACCCCAGACACAGAGATCAATTTTGGCCCAACCCCCACAGGCAAAGCCGAGGGACCCAAGTGATGCATGAATCCACACACAGGGCCTCTAGTTCTATAATATAATTGAAAAAGAAAAAAACAAAAACCTTTAATTTATTTTTGTCTTTTAAGCTCTCCTGTCAGCCTTGATGTTTTGAAGAAATCCTGACACAGTGTGTGCAGTGTGGTGAATGTTGTAGGCTATCCAGTTATACTGCATGTGCTTAAATACCCACTTGCTCAATCTCAAGCCATATAGTCTTAAGAAAGTAATTAACTTGTTTATCTTTCAGTTTCTTGATCCAAAAAATGTGAATATGACAGTGCCTTCATAGAATTTGTGTAAATGTTAAATTTGATAATCAATTTAAAATGCTTAACGCAAAAGCATTATTATATAAACTAGAGGCCTGGTGCACAAAGTTCATGCACAGGAGATGGGAGGTGTGTCCCTCAGCCCAGTCTGAACCCTCTCCACCTGGGACCCCTCGAGAAATGTCCAACTGCCCGTTTAGGCCTGAGTCTGCTGGGATCGGAACTAAACAGACAGTCAGACATCCTTCTCACAACCTGGGACTGCTGGCTCCCAACCGCTTGCCTGCTTGATTGCCCCTAACCACTCCTTTGCCAGCCTGATTGATACCTAACTGCTCCCCTCTCAGCCTGATTGCCTCTAACCGCCCTCCCCTGTTGGCCTAGTCACCCCCAACTGCCCTCCCCTGCAGGCTTAATTGTCCCCAACTACCCTCCCCTGCAGGTCTGGGTCCACTCCAACTGCTTTCCCCTACATGGCTGGTCCCTCCCAACTACCTTCCCCTGCTGGCCTGATCGCCCACAACTGCCCTCCCCTGCCATCTATCTTTTGTCCACATGGGGGTGACCATTGTTGGCCACATGGGGGTGGCCATCTTGTGTGTTGGAGTGCTGGTCAATTTGCACATTACCTATATTATATAAAACTAGAAGCTCAGTGCATGAATTAGTGCACCTTGACAGAAACTGTGTGCTGTGAGGATACAGTGGGCACCGGGGCAGGTCTCGACCCATCCGCCATGCCCCCGTCCAGCCCCTCCTGCCATGGCCTCTGATCCCCTCTCTGCCAGAAGCTCCACTCCTGCCACTACTGCTTCCATGTACTGAGGCACTGGCCCCACTTGCACCCACTAATGACGCTGAGTGATTCGGGCTGGTGCAAGCAGAAGGTGCAAGTGACAGCTTCTGCCCTGAAAGCAGGGGGAGGTGGAGAAGTCCTCAGGGGAAATTGGGACAGCAGCCACTTCTCACACTCACTGACGGTGCCAAGAAATTGGGACTGGCACTGGGTGCTAGCAGCAGGTGCGAGCAGTGGCTCTGGCACTGGCTGTGGTTGCAAGTGGGGCTGGCACTGGAAGTGGGTGTGAGCAGCAGATCTGCTGCTGGCAGCAGGTGAGAACAGGGCAGCTGCTGGTAGCAAGTGCAAGAGGTGGCTGCTGGCTGCAATTGTTCTCAGGAGCAGGGGGAGGTAGAGAAGCTCTTAGGGGGGATCAGGGCCAGCAGCTGCCACTCATACCCACTGATGGCACTGAGAGGTTGGGCCAGGCAGTGGGTGAAAGCACTGGGCAGGGCCATGGTGCTAGGGAGCAAAGAATTTTCAGTAACCATCAGAGGCTTGCCCCGATGACAACTGGTGCCCCACCTTGGTCTGACACCCCCGCTCACCTGCTCCACCATCTCGCCATCACCACTGCCCACCATGTTCTGCACTCTACTACCTGCTGCCAACACCCACCATGTTCTGCATGTACCTCCCTGGTGGTCAGTGCACATCATAGCAATCAGTTGTTCTGCTGTTCCACTGTTCAGTCTATTTGCATATTAGGGTTTTATATATATAGAAACTAGAGGCCCAATGCATGGATTTGTGAATTGGAGGGGTTTCTTGGCCTGGCTTTCACCCTCTTGCAATATGAGACGCCTCAGGGGATGTCAGAGAGCCAGTTTCAGCCCAATCCCCAAAGGACAGGCCAATGGATCCCACTGGTGCACAAATCCATGCACCAGGCCTCAAGTATGCATATAAGATCTTTGGTTAATCTCTTCCTGCTCTCCCTTCTCCCACATCCCTCTGAGATTCATCAGTCTGTTCCATGTTTTCATGCCTGTGCATTGAGTGCCTGCCCTTTGATGGTCAGGGCTCATCATAGCTACCGGTCAAATGGTCAAATGGTTGGATGGTTGCTTAGATTTTATATATATAGACTAGAGGCCTGGAGCACAAAATTTGTGCATGGGAGTGGTCCCTCAACCTGGCCTGCACCCTCTGCAATCAGGGACCCCTTGGTGGATGTCCCTGTGGGATTGGGCCTAAATCGCCAGTCAGACATCCCTCTCACAATCTGGGACTGCTCACCTTCCTGCCTGCCTGATTCCGCCTAACCCCTCTACCTGCATGCCTGATCACCTCTAACCATTCTCCCCTGACAGCCTGATTTCCCCTAACCGCTCTCCTCTGCCTGACTGATTGCTCCAACCACTCTGCCTGCCTGTCTGATTGTCCCTAACCCCTGTACCTGCCTGTCTGATCGTCCCTAATCACCTCTGCCTCAGCCCAGCCACCATGGCTTTTTTCTGAAAGACATCTGGTCTATCTGGTCTAATTAGCATATTACCCTTTTATTAATTTAATATACATTAGTATTCAGTATTAATCACAAATTTTCTCCCTCCAAGGTAATTCAAATATGAAGTATTATGTGCTCTACTGTTAGTATGGTCATTGCTGTTCCTATAAACAATTCTCATTATTTGTGGATTCCACATTTATAAGTTTACCATTTATTTTTAACTCCAAAAATCAATATTTGTGACACTTTCATGGTCATTTTCAGACACACATAGAACATCATCATGGAGTCACTCAATGTCTAAGACTCCAGTTGAAATCAAGCAGGATAACACTATCTCCTGTCTCAGCTCTCCTGCTGCAAACTAGTGTCCTTTTTGTGATGCAGTTAGTGCCACATTTTTGGTTTTTTTTTTTTTTTTTTTGTAATTTTCTGTTTTTCATGGCCCCAAACATAGTGCTGTAGTGCTAGTTAATGTTCCCAAACTCAAGTGTGCCTTATGGAGAAATACATGTGTTAAATAAGCTTAGTTCAGGCATATGTTATAGTGCTTTTGGCAGTGAGTTCAATGCTAATGACCCAATAATGTTCACATCCTGAAAAAAAGAAGAGGAATTTCACCAATATGTATGTACCTGCACTCTATAAAGTGCTAAAGCAACATGTATAATGCATGATGGAACTATAGTAAAGATAAAATAGCTGATAAATTTGCAAATTTAAGGGATGGCAGCTTTAAAAAAGTATGGTGGAAAACACTGATGTGAGGTAAGAGCCATGAAAATTACAGTCACATTACCCAAGGTCATAAAAATGCTAAACCCTCTTGGTCAATGCGGGTTGGTTCAAAAGCTAACACAGGTACACCTGCAAGACAGAAAATGCCCAAATAATTTTTAAATGTCTGCTAAATCTCACACAAGATAAAGATTATATAGAAGAATAGATTTTCAATTCTGTTGAGACTATCTGATCTAATAAAAGAGTAATATGTAAATTGACTCTCACACTGTTATACCCACAAGCCACACCCACCAACCAATTAGGAACAAATATGCAAATTAACTCAACTAAGATGGAGGAAGCCAAAGAGCTGGAGTTGCCCCAGGCAATGGAGGAAGCCAGGGCCCTGTGGGTCTGAGCTCTATTCAAGGCTACAAAGTTTCAATCATACAAGATAAATAAACCCCAGATACCTGCCAGGCTGGGACCTTGGGTTGCCAGGCGCAACCCAGGCTTCAAGCGGGGGACCAAGGCAACAAAGTTTCAATTATAGAAGTTAAATAAATCCCAGATACCTGCTTCTAGTCAGGCACCCCAGTAGGGACCCAAGCCCTAAAGGGACTGTGGGCAGCCTGAAATGACCATCAGCTCCTCACCCAGGCTGGCCAGGCATGCCAGCAGGTAGAGATCCCCTGAGGGGTCCCAGACTGCAAGAGGGCACAGGCCAGGCTGAGGGACCTCCCTGAGTGCACAAATTTTTGTGCACCGGGCCTCTAGTCTTGTTTAATAAGAACATTAGTCAATGAACCGGTATAACACATGTGGTATGTTAGTTCCAGGAGATGTAACCAGAGATTACTGGAACCTAACCTTGTGATTTTCCCAGGAGCAGTTATTCAGTATTTACTAATTCATTGTGACTTACAGAACATAACTGCTGGGAATAATGGAAATTGAGTGTATCTGGCAGTGTTACCAGATCTACCAAACAAAGGAAGCAGTAATTCTTGCATCACTGTGATACCTTGAGGACAGTAGACTTTTATATCCTCACAAACTGGTAGAACAAGAAAATTTTTATTTATTATATTTATATACTAATACTTTGATGCTGCCTTAAAGAAAATTAGTACTGAATTAAAGGGTCAATTTTTATGTCAGGGTCCTGATTTAATATAAGTTATTAAGCTTATATATCAGTGTCATTATCTACATGAAGCACTGTTAGCCAAGAATGGCTAAACCACTGCCATGAGAAAGTCCCAGACATTCTTTACCATCTTGAACTTGTAACTCACTAACTATAATGCTAAAGGTAAATACAAGAGTTATTCAACCACTTCATTAAGTTTATACTCACACATCACACAATGCTCTGCTGGGAGGACATTCAGAACATCTTTTTTTTAAAATATATTTTATCAATTTTTTACAGAAAGGAAGGGAAAGAGATAGAGAGTTAGAAACATCAATGAGAGGGAAACATTGATCAGCTGCTTCCTGCAAACCACCTACTGGGGATGTGCCCGCAACCAAGGTACATGCCCTTGACTGGAATCGAACCTGGGAGCTTTCAGTCCACAGGCTGATGCTCTATCCACTGAGCCAAACCGGTCAGGGCAGAACACCTTTTGATAGAGATATTTTTTTAAGAATCATTCTGTTTTCTACCTTTACATTTCTCAACGGGTGAGTTACCATCTACTCTAATAAAATAGTAATATGCAAATTAACCATCACTCCAAGACACTTAAGCCACACCCACCAACCAATCAGAGCGGCTGTATGCAAATTAGCCCATCACAGATGGCAGTTAATTTGCATACACAGGAGAGTGAAGACTAAAGACAGCATAGAAGGAAGCCAAGTGCTGCAGAAGGGAGCCAAGTGGTGGAGAAGGGAACGGAGCCGAGGCAGTGGAGAGGGTGAAGAGGGGAGGGATAAGGAGGGAGGGGGGAGCTGAGGTGGCAGATACGGGAGCTAAGGTGGGCTTCACTCCCTTCTCTGCTTCACTCTGGTTCAGGAAGCCTTCTTGCAGGAATCTTCCTGCAACGGGCTACTAGTCTTTGATAAACATGAACCGCATTTGGGGAAGAAATTATAATTGGCTGTTTTATTTTAAGCAAGAGGCAGTGTTTGCTAGTATTATTCTTTGAAGGAGTAACTGTGTGCCAAGTCAAGCACTTAAAGTCTCTGTACACTAACTCTATTACTATTTATTATAATATTTACTAATTGTTATTGATTATGTCTGTGTGAAGTTCAACCAAATTTGTACTAAAATAAATCAATTCTATACTTATCATTTTAAGTGGCATTATGAGGTTTGCACCCCACTGTTTTTTAATGATGTATTATATCTGGATTATGTTTCATTTCTTTGCAACATGTCATTTGTAGAATCATTTTTAGTGAATAGAATTTGCTTAAAAAGATGAAACCAACTAGCCATTATAGCAGTGATCTCTTCTAATTTTGTATTTCCTGCCCTTTTATTTCTTTTATGAGTTTTTAATACCATAAAACTTTAGCTCAAGAAAAATTTATGTCACAGATGGTGTGTTCTGTAGATTAAAGACTAAAATGTCAGCTATTTATAAAGCAGGCATTCCAATGTCTGTGTGACAGTGAAGGTCCGCAATATAGCTCTACGAGCACTAATAATAGCAAACACTTCCATAGGTCTAAAGACTTACCAGGTCCCAGGAGCTGTCCCAAGCATTTTATCTGCACTAACTCAATTAATCAAGGCATCCTGTGAAGTATAAAATATCTTTAGCATTACCAATTTACAGATTAAAAAAAAATTTTGAGACACAGAGAATTTAACTTATTCCAGGCAGCCAGCCAGAAAGCAGCAGAGCCAATTTTTAAACTGAGCCGGTTTGACTATAGAAACCTTGTCCTAAACCATGAAACTACCTTGCCCTTCACACTGAAGAAAGCACTTATATGTATATTGTTTCACTGACTTCGCAATAATCTTACCAAATAGGCCACTTTAGAAACCTTCTTTATTTCCCTTCGGCCTCGCCCGGGTTCGCTCTCCCTGAATCTCAGCCTCAGCTATGCCCATAACTCACAGCATTCAATGGCCCTGCCTTCGCGCTGCAGGCAGGACTTCCCTGTTGATTCATTTTCTAGTTCATTTCCTAACACATGGCCGTCCTAGAAACAAACGCCTCAGCTGGATTCATTTGAGTGACAGCCATGAGTTTTAATAAAGACTCTTTTGATGGGAAGTGGAAATGCTACACAAATGAACGTAATCAGAAAAAATAGGGAAAGCAGAATTTATCTAAAGGAATTGGGGTATTTCATGGAATCCAAAGGGAGAAAAAGCAGACAGAAGAGATTAAAACCAGGAAACAGAAACCTGTAAAAATAAAAAGTAAAAACTTCCTCAGTCCCTCCCTCTTTCTATGACATCATGCCCCTTCCAGTATTTGTTTACTTGCCTCCTTTATTCTTTTCTTTCTGCAAATTGGTTTTCTCTGTTTTCTGGGTGCGCGGCATAAGATGGTGATCCTATACTTCCAAAGTCCACAAGCCTCTCATCTTTGACCAGCAGAATCTGACTAACATCTTTGAATCCCAATTCTAAAGCCTGGATTGGGAGAATATGATTTACTCTTGGGGAGACATGTGTACATTCTTGATTTTATAAGCCATACGTGTTAGTTCTGATTGAATAACTGAATTGATACCCCTCACCTGGGAACTGGCTTTTCAGGCCGTTTCACTACGGACATTCCCTTTTGCTGAGACCACACTTTCCTTGCTGAGACCACATTCCACCAGCTCTTCCCTCTGGACTTGCATGGAGAATTCTCTGCCCCAAAAAAAGCCCACCAAATGCCCTTTAAAAACAAGCGACTCTCTTCTTTTTTACTGCAGCATAGTATTCCATTGTGTAGATGTACCACAGATTTTATTCTACTCCTCTGCTGATGGCCACTTAGGCAGTTTCCAAATCTTACCTATGGTGAATTGTGTTGCTACGAACACAGGGGTGCATATATCCTTTCTGTCTCTAGTTTCTTGGGATATAATCCTAGAAGTGGGATCACAGGGTCAAATGGGAGATCCATTTTTTATTTTGTGAGGAAACTCCATACTGTCTTCCACAGTGGCTGCACCAGTCTGCATTCCTACCAGCACTGCACGAGGGTTCCCTTTTCTCCACATCGTCACTAGCATTTGTTGTTTGTTGATTTGTTGATGATAGCTATTCTGAGAGGTGTGAGATGGTACCACAATGTTGTTTTGACTTGCATCTCTTGGATAATTAGTGACTTTGAGCACGTTTTCATATGCTTTTGGCCTTCCGTATGTCCTCTGTCAAAAGTATCTATTTAGATTCATTGCCCATTTTTTGATTGGGTTGTTTATCTTTCTTTTGTTATGGTGTATGAGTTCCCTGTAAATGTTGGCACATCTACACAATGGAATCCTCTGCTGCAGTAAAAAAGAAGGGACTCTTACCATTTGCAATAGCATGGATGGAGCTGGAGAGCATTATGCTAAGTGAAATAAGCCAGTCATAGAAAAATAAACATCACATGATCTCACTCATTTGTGGACTATAGTGAACAACATAAACTGATGAACAAAAACAGATCCAGAGACAGGGAAGCATCTATCAGACTGTCAAACCTCAGAGAGAAGGTAGGGGAGGGTGGAGGTAAGGAGGAAAGATCAACCAAAGGACTTGTATGTATGCATATAAGCGTAACCAATGACCACAGATACCAGGGAGGCAAGGGCACCATGGGGTCATGGGGGGGAGGGGACAATAGAAGGATAAGGACACCTATGTAATACCTTAATCAATAAAGAAAAAATAAAATTTAAAAAAAACAGACTCCCATCACTGGATGCTGGAGCCATCCAGGCTCAGTTACCTGGTGTGCCAATGACTGAACAAATTTGTAATCCCTCACCATCTGGCCTAGTGCATTCCTCCTTCAGAGACCTCACAATACAGAAGGGTGGTGTCTACTTCGTCTATTTCTATTAGATTAATTCACTTTTCTTCACATAGCTCCTTTAATATTTTTGGTAGCAATAAACTATAAAATCAAATTCCCAATCTGAATCTAATATAAAATAAAAATACTTCACTGTGTATTTTTTCATTATGTAATAAATACATAGCCTGTTTGGGGCTGTTGTTCTATGCCTTTGATTTTAAGTATTACTACCCAAATCTATAAGAAACACAATTTTCAAATCTTTTTTCCTTTTTGGTGTGATTTGAGAAGAAATTGATCTATTCCAAATGTAAGAATAAAATTTGGCAATTATGGAGTTCAGAGTCAAGTTTTAAGTGTTCTTGACTTTTTAAATAAAATACTTTAAAATAGCCTGCAGGAGAATTTTAAAGAAAAGGAAAGAAATATGAGCTGTACGCAATTCTGAACTTTAATAGCGAGAAAGAAAATTAGGGAGATTCTAAACAGTGGTTTGATTCATGAAAACCATGATTGGAGAAAAATGTAGATAAGCAATATATTTTTATGTGAAAATATTAGAGATGAAGTAACAATTAAGATGCTATCAATTTGTTCTTGGATTTATGTGAGAAGAGCTTATATTGACTCTTTATTCCCTCTCTTTGAATTTCTATTTACCTTGTTCTATAAATTGCTACCCAATGAATCTTCCAGAAATATCCATTTTATTAGTTTTGCTTAATGTTTCTGTAGTTCTAAGCTGCCTTATTATGTCCTTATTGTGATTAAATTATGTGAAGGATAATAAATGTTAATGTAATTGTTCAGGATTTATAGATATTCAGAGTTATAGTTACAGTTAGAGGAAACTAGAAGTTGTTTCACTGAAAATCTATTTTTAGAAATTTTATAAAACCATTGCCTTATGTTGTCATACTCTAAATATATTCTATAGCAGAATTTCAAATAATCTAATTTTGAGATCAATTTATTTATTTTACTAAAACTATGAAAAAACATAGAAGTTCAAAATGACAAAAATGTTCTAGATTTTATTTTTTATTAAATATATATTTGATTACATAGAGGAAGGGAGAGAGAGA